>CAUYRT010012754.1:0-41887 GCA_963574885.1 Lepilemur ruficaudatus
TGAGATCCCGCCTCTACCAAAAAACAGAAAAAAAATTAGCCAGGCAACTAAAAATAGAAAAAATTAGCTGAGCGTGGTGGCATGGGCCTATGGTCCCAGCTACTCAGGAGGCTGAGGCAGGAGGATCGCTTGAGCCCAGGAGTTTGAGGTTGCTGTGAGCTAGGCTGATGCCACGGCACTCACTCTAGCCCAGGCAACAGAGTGAGACTCTGTCTCAAAAAAAAAAAAAAAAACACTATGAAATCAAAAAAAACTCTTGTTACCACCAAAACAAAGCAGAGAGACTTTTATAGTGAAAAGTGCAGCGCCAGCAGCATTGTTTTCTGTAGGCTTCCAGCGTTGAGGTTGTCTAACACAAGCAGCCCAGGTGCATGGTTAAGAAGGTTCTTTTAACCTCCCTTCCTTTCCAACAGGGCTGGTACTAGTTTAGCCATAGCACACTTGGCATGGGAAAGGTTTAGAAATACAGAACTATGCATGTTTAACAGTCTCGACCAAGGCTGTCCATTATAAAGAAATATAAAGAGAGTCATGTGTAATTTAAGTTTTCTAGTAGCCATAGTTTTAAAAAATATTTTTTTAGAGACAGGGTCTTACTGTGTTGTCCAGGCTAGAGTGCAATGGCATGATCATAGCTCACTGTAGCCAAGAACTCCTGGGCTCAAGCGATCCCCCCACCTCAACCTCCCCCTAAAGTCCCTGTAGCTGGGACTACAGACATGCACTACAATGCCTGGCTAATGTTTTTAAAATTTTTTTGTATAGACAGCATCTCGCTATGTTGCCCAGGCTGTTCTTTTTTCTTTTTTTTTTTTTTTCCTTCTTTTTTTATACATTGCCCAGGCTGGTCTCAAACTCCTGGCCTCAAGCAGTCCTCCCACCTGGGCCTCTCAAAATGCTGGGATTACAGCCGTGAGCCACTGCACCCAGCCATATTAAAAAATTTAAAAAAAACAAGTAAATTGTTTTTAATAACAAGACATTTTATTTAGCCCAATATAAGAAAAATATTATTTCAACATGGAATGAGTATTCAAAAAATTACTTGTGAGATATTTCAAATTGTTTTTTAACATATCTTCAAAATCTGGTACATGTTTTACACTTGCAGCAATCATTAGCCACACTTCAAGTGTTCAATAACCAGGCATGGCTAATGGCTGCCATTTGACCAAAAAGCCACGTAAATTATTGGATTTCTAATTAGGACTTCTTCACTGCAATGCTTTATCCTCCAACTGGTCACTGTAATCTGGTCTTTATAAGAGTGCAAGTCATAGTTTGAGTGCCAGCAATATTTCAACGTATGTCCACATCAACATGCACACACCGGAGGTAAAGCTGTTACTGGGAAGAGCTGCCGCAGACCCGCATCTCCTGGGCTCGAAGGTGACCAGCAGCCGTCCGTACAGCCCGGTGCACTGGCTGGACACCTGCAGCTTCAGCAAACACACGCCTCGGCTCTGGAGCTCTTTCAGAGAGATGTTCTCCTGCCAGGACCTGCAAGACACCCAGTATCGACGCTCCAGAATTTATACCTTTACAAGTTTCTACTTCTACCCACGTAGAAAAAGTAAAAGGGAAAGAAAAATTGATAAAGATCTGGGCACAGGCACAAAATATGCCCCAACAGAACCGCAAACGTGCTCTACTCCCAACCTGCTCCTCTTACATCCCCTAGGACAGTCGATACCACGACCCTTCTCCCAGTTACCTGAGATAGAACCTAAAGTCACCTTCCCTTCCCTACTTTCACTCCCTACATTCTGATTCCCAGCTGCCACTAAGTCCTATCAGGCCCCTCCCGCATATACCCTGGCTCCGTCTCTGCCTCTCATCCTGACCACCACAGCCCTGGTTCAAGCCCACATTACTGCTTACCCACGCTAAACAGAGCCTCCTAACTGCCTTATCTCTGGCCTCTCCCTGTCAACAAGAGCACCCAAGGGGTCCTCCTAAAATGCAAATTTATTTACCTCCCTCACCTGCTTAACCCCTGATGGCCATCCCATGCACCCCGCAGAATACAGGCAAGCGCCTCAGCAAGGCCCCTCTCAGCCTGGCCCCTGCCTGTCTGTCCACCATCATGAGGAAGAGCCACCATCAGTACTTCACTGTGCTCACTCTGCACTTTGTATGGTGCTGAGCACTTGACTGACAGTGGATCATTTCATTCTCAGGGCAAACCAGTGGGGTGGGGATCATCCCATTTTCAAGCAAGGCTCACAGACAGAACCTACAAAATTATACAGCCATAAACAAAGGAGACAGGATTCTAATAAGGACAGTATGACTGCAAAAGCTCTTAATGGTCGTGATCAAAAGCCTCTCAAATAACTCCTTTCAATGAATGGTTGAGTGCCAACGCTGGAATCAGACTGCCTGACCTCAAAACCTGACTCTACTGTGTTATTCTGGGCAAGTCACTTAACCCTTCTCTGTCTCAGTCTCTTTAGATGGAAAATGACAGTAGCAGTCACCTACTTTGTAGGGTTGGCATGAGGGTTAAAGGAATTAAGGAATTAATGCCTGGAAAGTGTACACATGTAGGTTCTTACTGTTTCAGGCAAATAACTATTCCCACTCAGAAACAAGCCTGGCTCTCTCAGGGCTCCCCAGGCCTCTTTCAGCAATGCTCCTGCGCCCAGTGTCCACCAGCTTAACTGCTATTTTTCCTCAGGCTGTGCTCAGACACCACCTCCTCCAAGAAGCCACCTTGACCCTCCCCGGGACAGGGAGTTCCTCCCCGGAGCTCCCACCGCACATTCTCTACACACAGGCAGCGCTGGGCACGCTGGCCTCACCCAACCTTTTACGTTTCTGTCCCCGCTTCTGCTCACGCCCAGCCTCCACTTGACCGAAGCAACGGCAGACACCGCATCTTACTCGTTTTGCCGAGGCCTGGCACAGAACAAGCGCAAACGGCGTTTACAGAGCCTGAATAAGGAAAAGGACTGCGAACACGGCGGGGGGAGAACGAGGGACGGAGCCAAAAGTTGGGGGTGTAAGTTCAGACAGGGGGCTTTCAGGTCGAGAGAAGAAAGGGCTTCTCAAGGGTCCCGAAACGGAGCAGGCCGCCCGGGAGGCGGTGAGGTTGCCATCTCGGGAGGTGGCCAAGCAGGGGCCGGCGGGCACGCGAGGGGTCACGAGAGGAAATGCCCGCCCAGCTGTCAGGCCGAGCCCCTCGGAGACTCTGCCCGGGGTCTGGGCGGGGCTGCAGGGACCTGCTGGACCAACCCCTAGAGGAGCGGCGCCCGCAGCCGCCAGTACCTGCGCTCCTCCACCTCCGCGTCTCTCTCGAGCTCCAGCAGGTCCAGCTGCTTGGTCACAAAGCTCTCGACAGCCGCCGATGCCATCGCCGCCGCAGGCCGAAGCCCGGAGCCGCTGGGGCCCCGCTTCCGCGCCGGGCCGGTGTTCCCAGCCTGACCAGTGTTCCCCGCCGGACTTGTGCGTCGACGCACGAGGTTCGTGCGGCTTCCGCTTCCGGCCAAGGCTGTGGGAAGATGGCGGCGGCTGTGGCTGCATCAGCCCTAACGGTCACCTTCGGACGGCTGGTGCCCTCGTGCAGCCGCAGCATCCTGAGAACTTCAGGACCCGCAGCGGGTGAGACCCGAGTCTCGGGGTGAAGGGAGGATGCGGGGTGAGCAGTGCTCCCTGCGGTCCCGCCACGTGTATGTCTGGGTCCCACCTAGTGTCTTGTGTTGATTGCGTTTGTGGTGAATATAGCTTGGGTTTTGGAATCGGGGGAACCTGAGTCCTATCAGGCCCCTCCCATGTATACCCTGGCTCGGTCTCTGCTTTCAATTAGTTCCTTCAATTAGTAGCTTAAGTACTGACGATAGCCTTTCAACTTCTGTATAGGCCCTGTGTTACGCGGGAGAAAACTAATGTTCAGAGGAGTTAGCTAACTTGCCCAGGCTGACACAGGGAGGAAATGGGAGGAGTGATTCAGACGCACCTCCAGAGCCTTGCCTGTGCCATTGCCTGGCTAAAGAGTGCAGTGGCGTCATCGTAGCTCACAGCAACCTCAAACTCCTGGGCTGAATCCGTTCCCCTGCCTCAGTCTCCTGAGTAGCTGGGACTACCGGCGAGCACCATCATGCCCGGCTAATTTTTTTTTTTTTCTATTTTTAGGGTCTCGCTCTTGGTCAGGCTGGTCTCAGACTCCTGACCTTGAGCGATCCTCCCACTTCGGCCTCCCAGAGCTCTAGGATTACAGGCGTGAGCCACCGTTCCCAGCCTTCTAACGGAATTTTTAACAGTGGGGTGACTTCTGAGAGAGATGCTGAGTTCACAGTCGCTAGAGTGTTGCAACAGAGGCTTAGTAGAATAAATTTTGTTCATTCACCATTTGTTGAGCACCTGTCTAGGGGTGAGGATACATTAGTAATAAATACAAAACAATAATCCCTGCTTTTAATGAAGCTAACATTCTGATGGGGGAGGGAATGTTCAGAGAAACAGGCAATTTTTCAAGATAAGTAAATTATATAGTATGTTAGAAGCCAATAAGTCTTATGGAGAAAAAGAAGGCATGAGTTGGGAGGGAGAGATTCCATTTTCAAAAGGATGGCCAAGAAAAACCTCTCTACTGAGTTGGTGTTTTAGTGGAGACCCGAAGTAAGTGAGAGAATTAGCCTTGCAGGTACCTGGCAAAGTGGGGGAGTGTTCCAGGTGAAGAATAGCCCAGGCAGGCCAAGGATGGTGGCTCACACCTGTAATTCCAGCACTTTGGAAGGCTGACGTGGGAGGATCGCTTGAGGCCAGGTGTTCAAGACCAGCCTGAACACCATACCAAGACCCCATCTCTACCAAATAAAGAATAGCCAAGGCTTAGGCTCGGAGGTAGGTGTGAGCCTGGTGCATTCTAGGAATATCAAGGAAATGGAATGGCAGGTGCAAGAGTGAACAAGGGGAGAGCATGAAAGATGGATTCAGAGACAGGAGGCGATCGCATTGTCCCCCCTGCCCTACAGGCCACTGTAAGGGCTTTAGCTTTTTCTCTGCATGAATTGGGAAGTTCTTGGAGGAGTTCAGTAAAACGGTGACATGATCTAAGTTTTAACAGAATCGTTCTAGCTGCTGGTGAGGAAAGGAGGCAAGGGTGAGAGCAGGGTGTTAGTGATAAGCCAGGCAAGAGGTGATGGCTTGGATGACTTACATGGTTAATTCAGGATCCCCTGAAGGGACAGCCAACAGGATTTGTTGGTGGGTTGGCTGAGGGGTGTGAGAGAAAAAGAGCAAAAGTAACAGAGGTTTGGGGCTTGAGCAGCTGGCAGGCTGAGGTTGCCACTGTGTGAGATGTGGAGGAGCGTGGGAGAAGCAGGCAGGGGAGAGACCAGGAGCCCACCTGGTTTGAGGTGCCCGCCAGGCACACAAGTGGCAATGGTACATAGACCGCTGGATGTACAAGGCCAGGAGGTGGGTCCTGGCTGGGGTGTAAGCTTGGTGGTCCCCCAGCATACAGGGATTGTTTGAGTCCATCCAGCCAGATGCAAGCCCCAGAGGAATGGCCGCAGATAGGGAAGAGGGAAAGTGCAAGGGCTGAGCCCCAGGCACCCAGATGGCAGAGGAGAAACCAGCCAAGATGAGAATGGGGAGCCTCTGCTCACAGGTGAATTTAAAAGGGTGAATTTTATGGTATGTAAATTATAGTTCAATTTCTTTTAATCATTAAGAAATTTGTTGTCTGCTTTTTGCACCTAAATACTGTGCAAAAGTATTTCTGAGCCTCTCTCTCCTCAGTAGACTGTGAATGTCTTTGTTCCTTGGTATACTAATTATCTGCTATTACATAGCAAGTTAACCCCAAATTTAGCAGCTATAGACAACAAGCATTTATTATCTCTTACTGTTTCCGAGAGTAAATATGGGAGCAGCTTAGCTGGTGGTCCTGGCCCAGGGTCTGTCGTTAGATCGCAGTCAGCCAAGTCTGCAGGGCTGCAGTTATCTTCAGACTCCCCCGGGGCTGGAGAACACACTCACAAGCTCACCGCCTGGGTTTGGCCAGAGGCCCAGCTCCTTACCACGTGGGCCTCTCCGTAGGGCCATTCACAGCACAGCAGCTCCTACAGCTGGACATCCGAGAGAAGAGCAGTTGTGGGCAGCCACAACAAAGTTGCTGTCTTTTATGATCTGTCTCGAGAGTGGTTCACCGTTGCTTCTGTCTGCCACAAGCCATTGTACGCAAAGAGCAATCTATGGGAGGGACAACAGGGCGAGAATACCAGGAGGCAGGATGTACCAGGCCACCTTGGAGCCTGCTCCCACACCAGAGCACAGAACAGGGTCTGAACCTACTGGGCACTTGATCAAGGAATGAGTTGGTGGGTGATTGTGGTCTTAGGTGCTTTTAGATGCTGTGGTGAACATATCTCAACGTGCATAACCAATAAGTGATGTTTTCATCTTGTCCACCTAGATTTTTCTGTTGGCAAGTTGTGACGTGGTCTAAACCAAATGCCAGCGATAGCAGTTGTACATTTTGTGGTGGTAATTACCCATGTTTCTATTTTTCCCTCAGCTTCCCTTTGGTCTGCTTCTCGAAGATTCAGTTCACAAAGCACTTCATCTCCACAAGGGTAATATCAAAATGTGGGTTTTGATGACTCTTTCCTTTCATTTGTAGAACTGTCTTTCTAAGGTCAAAACTTCAAAACTTCCTCAGCTATGATCATGCCATTGTACTCTAGCCTGGGCAACAAAGCAAGACCTTGTCTGTATTTAAAAAAAAACAAAAAAAAAGTCAGTCGGGTGTGATGGCTCACATCTGTAATCCTAGCACTCTGGAGGCTGAGGCGGGAAGATTGTTCAAGGTCAGGAGTTCGAGACCAGCCTGAACAAGAGCAAGACCCTGTCTCTACTAAAAAAAAAAAAAAAAAAAAAAACAGAATTTAATTGGCCAACTAAAAATATATAGAAAAAATTAGCCGGGCATGGTGGCGCATGCCTGTAGTCCCAGCTACTTGGGAGGCTGAGGCAGGAGGATCACTTGAGCCCAGGAGTCTGAGGTTGCTGTAAGCTAGGCTGACGCCACGGCACTCTAGCCCGGGTGACAGAACAAGACTCTGTCTCAAAAAAAAAAAGTCAAAACTTCCTCATTTGGGTTTTCAAGAATGTTTTTAAGTTTAACTCCTTTGACAGTGTTTTTCTCTTAGACCCTTAAAATATAGACAGAACTGCAAGAGTCCAAAGAGAAAGATGTAGGCCATATGTCTTCTCTGCCTTTTGTTACAGAGAATCTTTGATGCCTAATTCAAAATTTCTAACCAGGAAGATTGTGTCAGAATCTCTAGGAACCCATTTAATTTGAAAAAGCACATTCTGTGTTAAAATTTTATACTTAGAGGAAAATTTTACCACTGCAGTAGTATAAACTGCAGAAAGTAAACTTGACAAAATCCCCCTGGCTGGTAGGAAGTACAGGGCCAACACAGGGCAGAGGTTACCTGTACGGAAGCCCCGGTGGGGTCCCAGCCCGCCCCTCCCAGCCTGGGACACTGAGCTTCTGCAGATGGAAGAAGTGTTGACTTCTCTCTCCACGGGCTGGGTGAGAATTCAGTAAAGGTTTACCTCTGAAGATCTTAAAGCAGTGCCAGGCATGCAGTACGCACTCAGCGTCCGCGGCTGTTACTGCGACGCTGGGATTCTCGGTAGCGGGCAGATACAGGAGTCTTTTGTTTCTCAAAAGAAGTTGAAAAACTGAATCTGAATACAGGAAGAAGTCATAAGTGAGCGTTTTACTAGATTGGGCTTATTTTTTCCTATGTGAAAGCTTTTGCCCTTCCTGCCAGGGGGCCTCTTTCTCATTTTTGTTCTTTTCACACTGGGCATGGCCAGACCAAGTTGAGGAGATGAGACGTCAAACAGGTCAGAGACTTCTTGTAGAGAGCAGCGTCTTCCTCCTCCTCCTCCTCGTCCCTCAAGGGCAGCTGGTCCTCGAAGTGGACGCCAGCATGTTGTCTTTATGCTGCAACTCTTATTTTATTTTTCCTCATGCAACCCTGGCATAAAAAAAACTGAAATTTCACTTTCTGGTGGCAACAACAACAAAAGCTTAAAAATTGTTCTGGGTAATTTGATTTGGGCTTTACCTATTCCTCCCCTTTGTAGACACCAGGAAGTCAGGAAGACCCCACCTTCTTCTTTTTTTTTTTTGGAGACAGCATCTCACTCTTGCCCAGGCTAGAGTGCCATGGCGTCAGCCTAGCTCACAGCAACCTCAAACTCCTGGGCTCAAGTGATCCTCCTCCCTCAGCCTCCCAGAGTGCTAGGATTACAGGCTTGCGCCACTGGGCCCAGCCCCCACCTTCTAGGCTCCCCCTTCCCCCCCTCCCCTCCGTTCCTCCCTCCCCCACGTCCAGCCACCTGAGGCAGAGCAGGGAGGACAATGGGGAGAGTTACTGAAATGATGACATTGCGACATGCTTGACATCCCTAAGTGTGGGGAGAAGAGAGACACAGACGACCCCAGTACAGGACAGGTCGTGGCAACAATGCTTCTGCTCCTGGGACTGAGCACTGACAGAGTCCCCACTCTGCTGGGGCCTGCCAGGAATATTATCCCTAATCCCACTTCGGCCCTTTAAGGCAGGTGCTTGTATTCCCATTTTCTCAGCTAGAAACACCAAGACACAGAGTCATCAGCGGCAGAGCTGGGGTTCAGACCCAGGTCTCCCGGGCTCCTGTCTTGGCATGAAGGAAGAATAGGCACCTACTTGGGAGGAGCTAGAGGTGGGGCGCTGATGGGGGAGGGAGGAGAGCAGGGCAAGATCCTGTTTGAGACGGAGGGTGGGGAAGGGTGAATGGAGCCATATTCAGGGACCCTGAATGCCCTGTGAGCCAAGCTTGGGAGGCAGGAGAGCTGCTCATCCTGTGTCATGTATTGTAGGGAAGGTGGAGGGAGGGGTTGAACATTTCGGCATGTATCTCTAAGAGTAAATGTGCCCTGAGGACACTGCGGAGTCCAGCCTTCTGCATGGGCCACCATGTCAGGACTGGGAGTTCTTCCAGGAAAGCCTATTCTGGAACAGAATGCTGAGGAATCCTATTTTGATTATTGACTGACTAGCTATTGCTCATTGAAATACGTTGCAGTTCTAAGAGGGCATGGGGGAGGCTGTCCTAAGGATCACACCGGAGAGGTGGGGTCTGTCCTCAAGACTGAGTACTGGCAGGGTGCAGTGGCACACGCCTGCAGTCCCAGCTCCTTGGGAGACTGAGGCAGGAGAACCATTAAGCCCAGGAGTTTGAGACCCTGTCTCTAAAAAAAATAATAATTTTTTTTAAAAAGGCCGGGTGTGGTGGCTCACGCCTGTAATCCTAACACTTTGGGGGGCCGAGGCGGGCAGATCACTTGAGGTCAGGAGTTCAAAACCAACCTGAGTAAGAGCAAGACCCCGTCTCTACTAAAAATAGAAAGAAATTAATTGGCCAATTAAAAATATATTGAAAAAAATTAGCCGGGCATGGTGGCACATGCCTGTAGTCCCAGCTACTCGGGAGGCTAAAGCAGGAGGATCGCTTGAGCCCAGGAGTTTGGGGTTGCCGTGAGCTAGGCTGATGCCACAGCACTCTAGCCCGGGCAACAGAGTGAGACTGTGTCTCAAAAATAATAATAATAATAATAATTTTTTTAAAAAAACAGTGAGTGTTGGTGCTGCCCAGAATCCCTTAGCATTGAGATAGGAGGCTTCTTACATACACGTGCACACACGCAGCCAGGGCCCCTCCCAACAGTCGGGCCTTTCCTGTGCATGTGAGTGCCACCGAGCTAGCAGGTGACCTGAGGATGCAGACTGGAGTCAGGGACTGGGGACACCTTCGTCCTTCCTGACACTGTGCACAGCCATTTCTTAGGGATTTTGAGCTGCCTTTTCACGTGTGTGTGACATGCACATATTAAATGTTTTTCACAGATATGTTCCTAAAACATCCCTGAGCTCACCACCTTGGCCGGAAGTTGTCCTGCCAGACCCCGATGAGGAGAGGAGACACCACACAGGTAAAAGACTGCCCTGGGAGATAAACCAGACGGTAGCGCCGCCCCCCAACCCTGGTCACTGACAAAGGTGGGCACCAGGCCACAGAGCAAGGGTGTCACCTTTCCAGGAGCTCCTTGACACAGCAGTGTGAGCACTCATGTTCATTTTTGCCAGTTAACACCAAAATTTAAAGTGCGCATTCATTTAATACACACTCCTTGAGCGCCCTCCCCCGAGCCCTTGCTGCAGGCAGGTGCATGGGTGAGGGAAGGGGCGCTTGGTCCATCTCTTGTTACCCACCGTGAGTAGAAACATGGGGTCCAGGGACATTTCTTCCCAGTCAGAAGAACAGTGAAGCCCGATTATGAACAGAAGCGGGTGCCTCTCTGGCTATTGGAGAAACATGCAGGGTGTAAGGAATCATTTCAACCTGCGCGTGTGTCCTGAGAAGGGACCGCATGGCCAGCCACTATTGCCAGAACCCTCACTTTTCCAAAAAGCTGGAAATCTAGCTGTTGAGTGCAGTCTCCTAGTATTTGAAAATACTGTTTCAGATACGGTGCAAGATAGATACACCGAGGCTTCCGTCCTCTGCCAGGTGCAACTTCTGGTCTGGGCTCCTATGCCAGGGCAGAAACTATGTCCTGTTCATTCTGTACCCAGCCCTAGGCCAGGCTGGCAGGGCGGTGGTCAGCAGGTGCTGTTCAGAGTAAATGGTGCAGGGCATAGGGGATCGTTACCTGCGCCAGGGCAGGGGCAGCAGACGCAGAGCGCAGAGCCCGTGTGAAAGAGGCGGCAGACACAATCCACGCAGCCCATGGGGGCTTGACTACAGGTATTCCCTGTTGCAGAATGCCTCTCCTTTCGCTTCCCAGTGCACATGCCCCCGGCCTCTGGCTTCTTACTCATAAGGAATGGGATTAAACAGGGTGGAGGTTTTTGCCCAGAGGCACAGAAATGCAGCTAGGCATGCTGAGTGCTCAGGCCAGAGAACTGTAGAAGGTGGTTTGGATACTCTGTGAAGTCTGGGGAAGCTTCTGTCCTTAGAAGCCCCATGTGCCAAGGTGCCTGTGCTCCTGGGAATTGCAGATTGACCCTGAGCCTGGTGCCTGTACCTGCAGGATGGGCCAGCAAGGGCTGGGTGGCCACCAGTGAGGTGCTCCCAAGGGGTGAGCTGTCACGTGCACCCCAGGGCCCCTCGGCTGGGAGCTGCATGGCACACTGCAGTAGGGGAGAGCTGGGGAGCGGGGAGAGCAGCCGTGGGTGACTGCCCAGCGGCCTTTCCCCACAGAGGTCGTGCGGAAGGTGAACGAGCTCATCGCCACGGGGCAGTACGGCAGGCTCTTTGCTGTGGTGCACTTTGCTGGCCACCAGTGGAAGGTGACCTCCGAAGACCTGATCTTAGTTGACTATGGACCAGACATCGCATGTGGAGAGAGGATTCGACTGGAGAAGGTGAGACCACTGAGTCGCTTGTATATTCAGAGACTCGGCCACCAAATGTGCAATCTTCATGCCTCAGTCCCTGAGGAGGTTTCTTCCAGTCTACGGCAAAGGCTAGCAAAGCCGGGGCTCAGAAGGCACAAGAGGGAAAGAGTGGGCGCTGGGTGCATCGGAGGGCAGGGCCCGGGCAGAGCATCCGGCCTAGTAGGTTGGTTCCTTAGAGGGAGGGAGACAGCACATCTCTCTGAGGATAAAAACATGTCACAGGCCAGATGTGGTGGCTCAGGCCTATAAATCTGGCACATCGGGAGGCCAAGGCAGGAGGATCACTTGAGCCCAGGAGTTCAAGACCAGCCTGAGCAACGTAGCAATAGCCTGTCTGTACAAAAACTAGAAAAATTAGCTGGGTGTGGTGGTACATACCTGTAGTCTCAGCTACTTGGGACGCTGAGACAGGAGGATCCCTTGAACCCAGGAGTTAGAGGTTGCTGTGAGCTATGATGATGCCACGGCACTCTAGCCTGGGCAACAGAGTGAGATTCTGTCTCAAAAAAACAAAAAAAGCATGTCTTTAGTGCTTCACCTTACAATCTCGTGAATGTATTCCCATGGAAAAATGTTTGATTACAGATATAATAAAAATCCCAGTTAAGTGTGTGGTAAGTTTTCAAGTCCACAGTTAAGGGGAAAATGTGTCAAGTTTCTGCAAAAACACTACCATTAGATCTGATGGCTACTGCTGTTTTTAAACACTAAGGACTGGTTTAGAGGCAGTCCCCTGGGTGCTGCTGGTAATTTTTCTTTGATTATTGAATTAGTAATCTAAGATATATGATTTTCCTTGTTAATTGAAACTCCTCCTCCTCTGTGAATGTAGATCTTTGCAAACGTACGCCAAGAAGAACATGAAGCTCTGTTTCTCGGATGATCTGATCTCGACACCTTAGCTCAGAGCCAAACTAATTATTTTAACAAAACAGTGTCTGGCAAAGCTCTTTTCTCCTTAATGACATCAGGGACTCTGTCATAAGCTCTTGAGCAAGAGCACTTTTTTTTTTTGAAACAGAGTCTCACTCTGTTGCCTGGGCTAGAGTACTGTGGCATCAGCCTAGCTCACAGCAACCTCCAACTCCTGGGCTCAGGTGATCCTCCTGCCTCAGCCTCCCGAGTAGCTGGGACTACAGGCATGTGCCACCATGCCCAGCTAATTTTTTCTATATATTTTTAGTTGTTCAGCTAATTTCTTCCTATTTTTAGTAGAGATGCGGTTTCGCTCTTGCTTAGGCTGGTCTTGAACTCCTGACCTCAAGCAATCCTCCTGCCTCGGCTTCCCAGAGTTCTAGGATTACAGGCGTGAGCCACCACGCCCCGCCTAAGTCACAGTTTATATAAGAGGTTAATACAGTTACCTCTTGTATAATCATGGCATCAAATAATCAAATTTCCCATCTCCTTTCTATAAGGTTCTGGAGCATGTTCATAAGATACTCCTAGCCATCAAATTTGATCTCTGATCCAAAAAAAAAAAGAATAAATATAAAGATAGTCCTATTGCTGTGTAGTGCCACTGCATAATAGGCTTACAGCCCAATTATTTAATGTTAAAGGAATAATTAGATAGCGGATGAAATTCATACCATGATGTTTGCATTCTCAGGTAACCAGTGTCTTTCTCATTTTGCATTGTGTTCTCATTGCTACCTGTTCCTAGCACCTTTTATATTCTTTATTGTAAAAAGCCAATGATGAAATGCACCTGCTTAATTTTTCAGGTCCTGCTGGTTGGGGCTGAGAACTTCACGCTGCTTGGCAAGCCACTCCTCGGGTAATGCACTGTTGAGTGCTGGGCTTTGTCTAGTGCCCCAGGGCCGAATGTGCACAGGGCGGACGTGGCACAGTGAGGCCAGCTGGAGGGGGTTAGGTTTATGATCACTGCCAACCCTGAGCACAATGTTCCTACCTAATCGTAGTGGATATTTGGTGTCCCATGAGAAAGAACAACCAGACCAAGTTATTAGTCTGTTACTATTAATAATTCATTATAGTGTGGCCCTTCTAAGATGTGCTCACAGACTCCACTGAACTGTTCTTTGTTATGCTTTTTTTTTCACTATGTCACCTGGGCTAGAGTGCAGTGGCATCATGAGAGCTGACTGCAACCTCAAACTCCTAGGCCCAAGCAATCCTCCCACGTTGGCCTCCCAGCTTGCTGGGATTACAGGCGTGAGCCACCGCACTCAGCCTGGCGTATTACTTTTATAATCAGCGAAAAAGAAAGTAAACCTTCATTTTAGAAACTCACCTTAGGCATTTGTAAAATTGAAAAATAAGAAGGTACATCATTGTTTATTTTCCTTCCTTCTAGAAAGGATCTTGTTCGAATAGAAGCCACAGTCATTGAAAAGACAGAATCATGGCCAAAAATCAATATGAAATTTAGGAAGAGGAAAAACTACAGGAAGAAAAAAAGTAAGTTAGAGAAAGTCCCGCTGGCACCGTGCCCTGGGCTGCAGGGGTGTTGCTGCATGCAGGTCCGCAGGCGGGGCGCGGGAGGGGCCCTGCAGATCTCAGTGCAGCTGCCAGCCGCTCACTTTCCACCATCGTTCTGGTGGGGGCCCCTGATAGGGCCTGGCCTCACGCTCTTTCTCCTCGACTGGCCCCACGTGACCTGGTTTGTTCTGCCTCGTGACATCTGCCACTGCCCCAAAGCAGCAGTTAATCCACGAGCAGATCCGGTCCCATCCTTACAGGAGCCTCCACTGAAGACAGTCCCCACGGTGGGGGCGCCTCAAGGACGGGACCCCACAGGTCCACACACACAAGCGAACAGCGCAGAGTCCTGCGTCCCGGCTTAAGTTACAGCAGCAATTGCCGGCCGACACTACCGGTTGTGTGGTGCAATTAAATGTACCTGCAACAGCAGCATTTGGCTGTCACCTTAGAATCGGTTTGGTAGAACATCTGTATCTTCTGACACTTCCAGGTAGCCTCAAGGTCAATCAGGTGGGGCCGTTCCACCCCACATAGTCCAGAGGTCACAGTGTGGACAGTGGGGCAGAAAGGCAGGGCGCCAGCACAGGGCATCATGTGCCAGCCTCTGCAAGTGCTGACGGAGCCCGTGAGGCCGCCAGCGCACACCATGGAACACACGGGCATGTGGGACACGGGGCGTTGCCGGGGGCCGAGCCAGCTGGGGGTGGCAGAGCCAGCAGCTTTGAGAGCTCCTCTCTGTAGCTGTGAGCAGTGCTCAGACTGTGTCAAGCCTGCGATGATGTCCTCTCTTTTCAGTCATTGTGACCCCGCAGACCGTCCTCCGGATAAATACCATTGAGATCGCGCCGGGTTTGTTGTGATCGCCGAGCTAGTATTTACAGAAGTGTAAAAATAAATTCTTGTTTTCCAAGGAGATCGAGTTTCTGTGTTCTGATTTTAAAAGCCACGCGTGTCTGTTCTAAATTGTTTTAACTTAAACAACATGTCCATAAGCAACTGCCTCCCTGAGCCAGAGAAAATAGCACCTTGGGGAGAACGGCGAGCATGGCCTCCTGGGGCGCAGCCCGGGCTGCTGGAGGAGGCTGAGAGTACTCTTGGCAGCCTCCGCCCCAGGCGGCAGGGCCGTAGGGGCAGGTGAGGACACAGCTGGGTCGGGAGAGCCGACGACAGAGGCACAGCCTCGAGTCCATGAAACGGACAAAAACATGAGCAAATTCCACCTCTGGGTAATCAAAACACACCTGTTTACAGCCATTTGCTCTTCTAAAAGCTGGAGCTCGGCGGGCGGCCTGCGCCCAGTGCCCCTGCGCGTGCCCTGTGCCCCACTTGGCAGAGCTGGCTGGACGGCTGTGGGCGGGCGCGGCAGACAGTCGCAGGAGTGGCTAAGGCAGCAAGGGGAGGACACGCTGGAATCCTGTCCTAATCCAGGTAAGAAGGGACAAGGGCCTGGGCCCAGAGAGGCCAAGGGAACCAGCAAGCAGGGAAGGACTTGAGGCCGGGGCATGAGCGGCTCAGACAACCCAGGACCTTGGTGTGGTTCATTCACGGAGACAGGGCCGTCCTCCAGAAGAACAGTGAGGGCTGTTGGATGACGCAATATCTCTTATCAAACTGGTAAACAGTTCCCTCTACGTGTTTCCCAAGAGTCACATGGAGTAGCCCTGAGATCTGGAATGAGGACAGGAAGGCGGCCGGGGTCAGGGCCCTCCCCTCAGGTGCCTTGGCCCTGGCTCCCCGGTCATGTGCTCCGTGTGCAGCAGGGGGCACTGGGCCTGCCAGCCTGTGGTCCTCAGGCAGCCTGTGCGTGGAGGCGGGATCCCCAGGGGCCTCCAGGATCCTGTTGGTTGAGGGGTGCGGGGTAGGGAGGGTGGCGGGACGGAACCTTGCGTCTCCGATGCAGCCACATCTGGAAGTTTCAATAAACATCTATAGAATCACGGGGCCCGTACTGTCCCTCACCCGGCCCTTCTCTCCGGTTCTCTCCCAGCACCCTCTGGTGTGTGTGGTTGCTGTTCGAATGCAGGCGGGAGAAGGCTGAAGGCAGGAGTCACATTCCATATTCTTTGACTTAGACACATCATTATTTCATGCTACATTTGAAACTTAGGTTCTGGAAGCGTCTGCTGCAGTTAGGCAGTTCAGTTTGGCGGTTGTACCTGTGAGCTCTGGAGCCAGCCAGACCTGGCGGGGAGTCCCGGATCCACCCCCAGTGAGCTGAGTGTGATCTTGAGCAAGTTACCCAGTCCCTGAGCCTCAACTTCCTCATCTGCCAAATGGGATGATACTAGTACCCGCCCTGCCGGGTTGCCGTGGGGACATAATAAGGGCTCAGTCAAAATTCACTATTTGTATTACCTAGAAAGACACAGGGCCACTGCCATCTGGGGAACTGTTTGGTGACATTATTGGTATTGAACTGGCGAAAGTTAACTGGATAGATTCCTCAAAAAGTTAAAAACAGAATTACCATACGAGCCAGGAATTCTGCTTCCGGACCTATGCCCAGAGGAATCGACAGCAGGGTCTTGAAGAGACGTTTGCACACGTGTTCATAGCTGCGAAAGGGGGAAGCAGCCCAAGTGTCTAGCAACAGACGAATGCGAAAACAAGACATGGAATGTCATTCAGCCTTAAAAAGGAAGGAGATTCTGACACATGCTACAACATGGGTGAACCCTGAAGACATTATGCAGAGTGAAAGCAGCCGTCACAAAAAGACAACTACTTGCATGATTCCGCGTACATGAGGTTCCCAGAGTAGTCAAATTCGCAGAACATAGAAACAGAAAGCAGAAGGGTGGCAGGGGCTGGGGGAGGGGGAATAGGGAGTTGGTGTTTCACAGGGACAGAGTTTCACTTTTGCAAGATGAGAAAGCTTCTGGAGGTGGATGGTGGTGACGGTTGCACAACTGTGTGATGTACTTAACGGCACTGAACTGTACACTTCAGCGGTTGAGGCCAGGCATGGTGGCTCAGGCCTGTAATCCCAGCCCTGTGGGAAGCCAAGGCAATGGTATCACTTGAGCCAGCAGTTTGAGACCAGCCTGGGCACATTACGAAACCTCATCTCTACAAAAAATTAGAAAAATTAGCCAGGCGTGGTTGCTCACGCTTGTTGTCCCAGCTACCTGGGAGGCTGAGGCTGGAGGACCACTTCAGCCCAGGAGTTTGAGGCTGCAGTGAGCTGTGATAGCACCACTGCACTCCAGCCTGAGCGACAGAATGAGACCCTGTCTTAAAAAATAATAATAATTAAATGGGTAAATTTTCTGTATATTTAACTACATTTTTTTTAAATGGACGAGGTTAACAAGTTGCATTTCTTGACTGAAAAAAAGCAGGAATGATCCTCATCACTGTCCTTATTGAGCGTAAATGTTCCCGTGAAGGCTGGACAGGTGATCATACACCTGCGTGGTGTGCTGCCTGGGGGTGGCAGGAGGCCCCTGCCCACACCACCATGTCCGTGTTCTGGCTGGCCAGTGGCCTCAGCAGGCAGCTTTCTCTGCTCCCTTTCTCACGAGAACACTTTGCTGCCCAGTTAGGCCCTGTGGGCTTGGCCCGGACTCGCCTGCTGTGCTTCACCCCGGGGGCCTCCAAGCCCCACCTGGCCCAGCTCCCATGGATGCAGCCCCGGCCGGCACCCACCTTGACCTTGCTTGGGTCCCAGGGCTCTGCGGCTGTCCCCGCCCGAGCATTGCCCCTCGCTCCTCTGGCTGCAGAGCTCAGCCCTCACTCTGAGGGGCCAAGGGTGGCCTGAGGCCCAAAGCCACTGCCACCCCAAAACTTCCCAGCCATGGCGAGGCGAGAAGGCATGGAAGAAGCGTGGGAACAAGACAGGACACAGGGCAACCCAGCAGCTGACGGCCACCTCCGTCACTAAGGAGCCGTGTGTGCTGAGTGTCCCCACGTGTCTTTCTTTCCACAAGCACAGTGTGGTAACTTCAGGGGCCGACACAGGTGAAGGTCCTAGAGCAGCGCCTGCTGGGTACTTAGAGCGCAGCAAATGGCAGCTGATTGTCTTATGATCAGATATCCCTAAAGCAGAAGCCGCGCCCCCAGCCCCGGGACTGCCTGCTTCCCTTTCTCACCAGCATAATTTTTGCTGAGAAAACTGTAAACTGTCATTGGCCTTTTGGAAAGCTTGGAATCTCCCCAGACTGGCTCTCCTAAGACTTTTTTTTCCATTTCCTTCCATTTCTCTCCCTCTTCCTTTTGCCGTCTTTGATGCCACGCGAAGAAATCTCGAGGGAAATCCTAGCAGCCCTGAGACCCCTTGAGGAACACAGAAGAGGCGCCAGAGGGCTTCTGTCTTCCACGTGGAGCCCCCGGAGTCTTGGGCACGTTCCTCTCAGGTCTAAAGCTCTGCTCTTCTTGCTTGAGTTCCCCAATATCTTTGGCTTTGGGGGTTCCAGAGCTTAGTCTGCAGTGCGAGAGGGCACTGGCCTCTGTGTGTGACAGCTGGCAGGTCACTGGTGAGGGCTGCGGTTCTGGGGGTTGCCGGGGGCGGTTAATACTGTAGGGGCTACTTGTTGCTTTGTGCCTTTAGATAAGAAAGGTGTGGTCTGGGCACTATGGGAACACTGTTATCAAAGGGTGAGACCCATGTGGATGGGCTGATCACAGAGTGGGCCAGCTGGGCTTGGGCGGCCCCCAGCCTTGGGGGAACGTCCCGCTAGTGAAGTGCACGCGAAAGTCTGTGCAGCCTGGTCCCAAGGCATTTCCCTCTTTGGCGGACCTGGATTCAGTGTAAAAGTAGAATCCTTGATTTCTGGGGGTCTATACCCTCTGCTTTCCAGCTACACCTGCTTTTCACATATGTAAGTATTAGGCCCTGGAACCGCAAATGCTTTGTTAGCCCTGTTTGTTAGTGGGTTCTGCCCTGAGCCCATCAGTCCAGTTAGAAAATGGAGACTAAATTAGAAGCTATCTACCCAGATGGAATTGGTCTTCCTATAAATCCTGTGGTGAATTCCTATGATTTTTGTGTTACCTTAGTATTTTTTTTTTTGAGACAAGAGTCTTGCTTTGTCACCCCAGCTAGAGTGCTGTGCCCTCAGCTTAGCTCACAGCAACCTCAAACTCCTGGGCTCAAGCAGTCCTCCTGCCTCAGCCTCCCGAGTAGCTGGGACTATAGGCATGAGCCACCATGCCCTGCTAATTTGTTCTATTTTTAGTTGTCTGGCTAATTTTTTCTATTTTTAGTAGAGATGGAGTCTTGCTTTTGCTCAGGCTGATCTCGAACTCCTGAGCTCAAGTGATCCTCCCACCTCAGCCTCTCAGAGTGCTAGGATTACAGGCGGGAGGCACCGCACTTGGATAATGTGGGTTTTTTGGGGTTTTTTGTTTTTGGGGGGTTTTTTTTGAGACAGAGTCTCACTCTGTTGCCCGGGCTAGAGTGCCGTGGCTAGCGATCCTTCTGCCTCAGCCTCCCGAGTAGCTGGGACTACAGGCATGCGCCACCATGTCCAACTAATTTTTTCTACATATATTTTTAGTTGGCCAATTAATTTCTTTCTATTTTTAGTAGAGACGGGGTCTCGCTCTTGCTCAGGCTGGTTTCGAACTCCTGACCTTGAATGATCCACCTGCCTCGGCCTCCCAGAGTGCTAGGATTACAGGCATGAGCCACCGCACCCCGGCCTCATTCATTATTTTTGACATGTTGTATAAAGGTACAGTCTGATTCTTGTCCTCTTTTTCCCTTTTATTCTTAACCCATTAAAAAAACAGTGAGATGTTACAGATATTTTTAAATTGTTTATCATTAAGTAAATCAGCAATATTTGAGGTTGTAAGTGAGAAAAATAGGTTTTGGTTTTCATTTTCTATTTCATTCACACTGGTAGAACAACATAACAGTTTTAAACATTTGTGTACAAGTATATATTTGAATTTTTTCTCATGTTTTTTGTATATATAATTAGTGGATTTTATATTTATAAGGGAACCAGGAAGTAATTATTACGGCAATGTGAAATAATTACAAAGGTCTTTTTTCTTTTAAAATATTATGCTGTGGCTTTTGTGTATGAATTAGAAGTTTTTCTCAGTGAGGATTTTCTTTAAGAAACTGCTAATTTGAAAAATCTTGATCTCAATTGGTATTCAGAAAAATATTATTTAGATTATTCTAGAAAGTTGTGGAAATTTTCAGGCAATTTGACTCTTTTCATTGAGAAAGATACCTTTTACAATGGAGCTTGAGCGTATGGAAAGAGGTATTTGGGATTTTGTAAAACAGAACCCATGAATTTCCATTCCTCCTTTGGTTATTTTTAGCATCTGTTTTTTTTGTCTTGTTCTTGAATGTGCTCTGAATTTGTGTTGGTTATTAATCATTGACAAAAATGCAGATGTTTCTTTTAGATTTGTCATCAACACTTTTTTCTCAGCATCCCTTCAGTAGTAATCCAGATCCTTGAGAACTGGAAGGAAACACCATCATTTTTTCATGCAATAGAGTAATATTACTATAGTGAATATTATTGTGATAATGGATTTTTTTTATCCTTTCAGGATTTGAAAGTATTCTTGAAGGGCTGTTTGGACCTGCGTTATTAAAAGATCTCAGTTTATTTAAAGGTATTCGAAATATTTTTGGTATTTCAAATTATTCCTGATGACCATACATGATACCTTGGTGATTTAATCCTCAGTATCCTCCTTTTTATTCATGACAGCATGTGGGTTACAGCTATATCCAAACATCTTTTTGTGTTTAGTTGGTATTGTTAATGTATATATGGCTAACATTAACTAGTGAACAGTTAGTTAAGAATTAACGTAAGAATTTTAAGACAAATATGGAATCTGTCTACTTAAGGTTTTTGTTAAAGTAAACAATATTTTTAAAATTAATTCTAATTTATTTTCTGAAAAATTCTCTTTTATGATTATTAATTTGTTACTATTAATTTGCAGCCCGTGAACCTGAAAGCATTTCTGATTGGACTTTTGATGAAAATTGTCTGTTCTGTTGCTTGAGAAGAGATAAAGTAAAGGTAACCAAGAAGCATGTGAAACTTTTGTCTGGTGTGGTATTTTAAAGTTTTTAATTTTTAAAAAAATTTATTACTGTTGGAGGTTTTGTAGGAAAATGAAGATATGAGTCCATATTTATTTATAAAAGGATTTGATAGTAACTCTGAGTTTTGCAATTTAAACTATTTCCAGTCTGTTGATTAGCCTATTGAGAAATCTGTATCCCAACATGCATTGCTTTATTTATATATTCACTAGTCAGAATAATTAACAAGGTCTCAAACTGTCGTATTTTAAATATGAAATGTATGGTAATTCAAGTAATGAGAGTCATTTGTGGTACAGAAAGAACAGTAACATAGATCTAGATCAGGGAGTTACTAACTCAGGTAGCTTTATAATATACTATGGTTTATGCTTTAATATAAGATGTTTCTTTATAATATCTAGAAGTTAATAACTGGAAGCTGCTCTGGGGGAGTCAGTGAATGAGTGGTGAGTTAATATGAAAGCCTAGGACGTTACTGTCCACTACTGTAGTCTTTATAAACACACCAGATTTATAAAGAAGTGAATACTGTTTATATTCAGTTGTAGAAACTGGCTAAATCTTTGGGCTTCTGTTATTTTACTGCTGTGTGTTAAACAATTTTGGTTTAGAAACGTTATTTCAGTTGCTGGAAATATTTATTAATAATGGCTTACTGTCTTGTGTTTCTTTTAATGGTACTTCTATTCCCTGTTTTAAAGCCTTGGGAACATTTTGATTCCTCCTTCTTCCCCTATACACTCTAAATTAAAATCATTGGCCATGTTCTATCAGTTCTTCCTTCATAATGAATTTCATTGTTTTATTTCTGCGGTCATCACTATATCATTAGCATTATTATTGTATAACTGAAATAACATGATTGGTCTCTTCTAGTTTTCTTTAGTCTGTTAAATACTCCTAAAAGGTTAAACTCCTTCCCCCAACCCTTACCCCTCTAATAGTGTAAAAATACAGTATAAAATATAAAAAATGGTGCACCTAGATAGGGCATTTACCACGAATGGAGCTTGCAGAACTGGAAGTTGCTCTGGGGTAGTCAGTGAATGAATGGTGAGTTAATATGAAGGCCTAGGACATTACTGTACACTACTGTAGTCTTTATAAACACTCTACACTTAGGCTACACCAGATTTATAAAAAAGTAAAGTAATTGTGCTATAATGTTGTTACGACTACAGCATCACCAGGTGATAGGAATTTTTTAGCTCCATTATAATTGTGTGTATTAGCATGTTGTGGCTGTTTATTGGGCAAGTCATTTAATAGAAATTTTAATAGACTAGAAAAAGGAACAATTACTAATTTTTTTTCAGGTTAGGATTAGGAGGAGAGCCATTCTATGTTTAGTAATGGAATACAATAGAGTCTTGTAATATGATTGAGAGTTTTCTATTGCTGTATGAGGGTAAAATAGTATATGAGTATTTTTAAAAGAAAATACAGAAATAGGAAGTCTAAAATAATGTAGCATTTAAGTAGCTTTTTTTTACTGTTTGTAGTTCTACAGTATTTAGTTGAATTTTAAATAGAATATTTCCCTTTAACATCTCAGTTCTGGTAAAGCTGTTTTTCTTTGTTAGACAACTATACTACCTATCTATAACCCTTACTATTTTTGCAGACAGTTGTACATCTGTAATGGGAAACAAAAAAGGAGAGAGCCTAGATAATGTGAATTGTCAAGTATATGGTATTCCTTTAGTTGTGTTAGATTTAAAGTGGGTATACTGGCACTCTTCGCAGGCACTTGGAACATCTCATCTGAGGACTAGAATCTGGGAATTAAATATATTCACTGGATTGAGGCTGGCTTAACATTCCAAAAAAGAAGGAAATATTAATAGCTGGAGAGTATGGTAATAGCCAATAGGTGGTAGCATAGAACATGATTTTGAAATCTTATCTTGAGTTTGAGGTTGACATGGAGAGATAATCTAGTTAGTGTTTAGAAAAACAAATACTGGTCTGATGTTTGGGAAGGAGATGGGAGTTATGCATGTTTTTTAGATTATTGAATTTTCAGTGAATACTGAAGTTGTGAGAATGCATAAAGTAAATACATTATTTATACTTAATTTTTTAAATATGTAGGGGAAAAATATGAAGTACCCTCTTTGGGAACTAGAACAGGGATTCACCTAGAAATTGGTAAAAAAAATTGTTGAGCTATACTTCAGGATTCTACAGAAGCTAGAGAATATAATTTGTAAGGGAAAGGAAACTAACGTTTTCTGAGCATCTACTGTGTGCCAATTACTTTTATGTGATCCCACTTAATCATCAAAACAACTCTTGCCATAAATAAAGATATGGCAAGAGTCAGATTAAGTTTTGAGCAAAGTCACATAGCTGGGATTTGATCCTTATTTTTAGAATACATGCATTTGGTAACAATACTAGGAATAGGAACATGAAAAGCAGAGAGCATGAATTAAGTAGGATTTGGAATTAATTGTAAAGAGGGAGAGAATAAAAGGGTACATGGGCTGGAGCATATTTGAAATGACCAACCCTAGCTGTGTCAGGAATCTGTTAAGGAGGGAGTTACTGATTGCCTGCCTTGGTTGCTTGCTTGCTTCTTTCTTTCCTTCCCTTTCTGTTTACTGGGCATAATGTAGGCACTCTGAAATATTTATTAAATGAGTGACTAAGAAGTCAGGAAGCTTAATAAAGTCTGATTATAGTATATTAAATTATAGCATTAATAGCTAATTGTTTTGAGTGTTGATATGTGCCAAGCATTTATACACAGTTCTCTGTGTATTACCTGCTCATGAGGCTTTTTCAATTTTTTTAAGTTTATTTTAAAACCAATTTTAGGCTTATAAAGCAGTTGCAAAAATCGCAAAAGGAATTTCTGTATATCCTTTAGCCAGATTCCCCAAATGTTAACATCTTTTTTAACCACAGTACAAATATAAAAATCAGGAAATTAACATCGATACAATACTATAATCTGCAAATCTTTCAAAATATGCCAGTTTAACCCACTAATGTTCTTTTTTGTGGTGGGGGGAAGGTGGGGACAGAGTCTCACTCTACTGCTCACTCTGTTGCCCCAGCTAGACCAGTGGCGTCATCTTAGCCCACTGCAACCTCAAACTCATGGGCTGAAGCGATCCTCTGGCCTCAGCCTCCCGAGCAGCTGGAACTACAGGGATACACCACCATGCTGTCTAATTTTTTCTGTTTTTAGTAGAGATGGAGTCGTGCTCTTGCTCAGGCTGGTGTCAAACTCCTGCCCTCAAGCAATCCTCCCACCTTGGTGTCCCAGAATGCTAGAATTACAGGCATGAACCAACCAGTTAGGCTGCAGTAATGTCCTTTTTCTGGTCCAGGATCCAGTCAAGGATCACACTTTGTATTTATTAATAGTTGTCATGTGTCCTTTAGTCTGGAACAGTTCGCAGAATTTTTTACCTTTCAGAATGCTCATACTTTGAAGAATACTGATTGATAAGTTAATTTGTAGAATTGTCTTCATTCTAGGTTTGTCTGATAATTCCTCATGATTGAATTCAAGTTATGCATTTTCGGCAGAAATTGCACAGAACTGATGTTGTGTCATCCTTACTGCACTTTATCAGAAAGTACATGGTGATGTTTACTTTGATCACTTGGTGATCACCACTTTACTATAAGGGTTTTTTTTTTGTACTTAATATATATTTTGTGGGGGAGGTACTTTGAGATTTTTGTAAATACCTTCTTTTTCTCACTATACTAGTTGCTCATCATACATCAATTTTAGCATCTATTGATGAATATTGTCTGAAAAAATTATTGTGGTGTTGGTCAAATGGTGATTTTTTTTATTTCCATTATTTCTTCTACTTTATTAGTCGGAATTCTATAAGGAAGAACTTTTCTTTTTCTCGTTTATGTTTCTTTTTTTTTACTATCAGTATGAACTCATGGATTCTTACTTTAACTTATGGATTATAATTCATTACAGTCATTGTTTATTTTGTAGTTCAGTTATTCTAGGCTGTTGAGAGGCCTTTCAAGTTGACTTATGTTTTCTTTTTGACATGTTTCTATCTTTTCTTTTTCCCACTCTGTTACTTTTTGGCACCAAAAGACGTTCCAGTCTTATGGTTTCCCTGTCCTAGCCCTGGTTTTCTCCAAGGAAGTCCTTGCTTTTCTTTACAGAATTATGTAAGAACACAAGGTCTGGACACTAGGTAATCTCAATTAGTATTAGGGTGTCCATTGGCTGTAGGCCCCCTCAGTTGTCTGAGCTAGGAAATATATATGTTTACTGAAATACACATTTTGTTATTTTCTAT
Source organism: Lepilemur ruficaudatus (assembly GCA_963574885.1). Taxonomy (NCBI): domain Eukaryota; kingdom Metazoa; phylum Chordata; class Mammalia; order Primates; family Lepilemuridae; genus Lepilemur; species Lepilemur ruficaudatus. The sequence continues at coordinate 25,245 of CAUYRT010012754.1, forward strand.
TTCTATTTAAAACCATCTCATGAAACTTTTATTGATTGTAGATTGTATTAATAGTATGAAGAGTTAATCCAGTAGTAGTCAGAAGGTTCTGGAGAGATGGGAAGGATAAGAAATTAATTTTATTGTTTAATATTCCTAAAAATGAACTGGTGCCAAGCAATGCTTCTATTCTTGTGTATGGGTGAGATAATAGAGACAACTGTTGTAGAGTACGGATAGCACGATGATTCTCTAAGGATGATGGGAGAGTAGGATGTTATTCCAAAATATAAAATTAGTCCATGCACTTAAGTTTAGTATTTGACTAGCATATTAGACGAATGTTTTAAAAAGTTAGGGCTTGACCTTAACTTTTGAAGAATGCATAGGTCTGGATAAGCAGAGATAAGAGGGGCACATATTGGGTGGAATAGGGCATTTGTTTTTGGAAGTAACTAGTGATAGTGTTGGAGCCAGATTATAGATACTTTTCAGTGCTCAGCTTGCTGAGGAGTCTTATAACTAGATCCTTTTCATTTTATTATTACTCCATCATGTTGTGTTTTAGTTGAACATTTCAGAATTTCTTCTGATTCATGAGGGTGCATTAATTAAAATTTTAGGTATATCATTTTTTAACATTTTAATTTGCATTGTTAGTACATCAAAAATTTATATTAAGAGCTAGTTATTTTCTCATTGTATTCTACAACATGTGTTTATGTTGAATATGTTAGTTTGGGCATATTAAACACTGCTTGATGTGACTTGCCTATCATCTTGTACCAGAATATGTCAAATCGGTAAGTATTTGCAGTACCTCTTATATAAAAGGAACTATAGAATAAAGATATTAATACATAGGAATAGTTCCTGTCTATTTGGATGAGAAAGAAGAAATAAATCTGAGACATTTAAAAAATATTTATGTATGAGATTTAAATAGATTCAAGGCAGAGTTAAACAGATATCACAAGTTAGTACATGATTAATTAGGTGCTCAGTTAATTGTACAAATATAAATTGCTGAACCTATCCTTGTATTTCCGAAGAACTTTTGTACAGATTATTTAGAAAGATTAAGGAAAACTCTTTGACACAGAGAGTCAGTGCTTAGTCTGAGATACCATTCAATATCAAAGAAGTTTTCTCCCCCTCCCAACTTGTGGATTTGTCTGCAAAACAGACAGACTAGGAAAAACCAATAATTGTTGATTCTCTGTACTTTATTCAGATATGTGTGGTCAGAGTTAGCCAATACACTAATCATTTGGCAAGTTTATTAAATGTCTAGTTCTGTGTCTGGCCAGAGAGGATAACAGACGAGTGGAAGACCCTCTTGCTTATGGAATTTTGGGGAAACTGGGGGCTAAAGCAATGATACCTGCACTGTAATCCATAGGGAGATTTAAATCATGCATCCTGCGCACCCAGAACCAAAACTCTCACATAGGTAGGAAACATTAAATGTAAAATCCCACCCTCATTCCCGTATATGATATTTTAAAAGAGAGTGACTAATACAAGAAGATATAAGTTCTGTAGCAGTTGTGAACTGTAGTAGGTGACACTGGAGTTGCTTGATCAAGGATATAGAACTCAACCTGAACCTTAAAAGGATCTGTGTTTTAGAAGGGTTGATTTGGTGGTAGTTTTTAAGATGTAGTGGAGGGGGATTTTTAATGAGAAAATTTTAACAGGTTTTATATAATAATAATCCAGAAAATGTGCCTGAACTAGAGTTGTGGCTGTGAAGATGCGTAAGAAAGAGATGTATGTAGAGAATCTAAAATAAAGAATTGTTAAAACTTAGTGATCCCTTGAATCTGTAAATAAGGGACAGGGAGGGAAGTGATACTGACTATAGGCTTCCCTGCCCAGGTGGCTTAGCTTAGTGAATTAATACAAGTCGATGCTTGAGTTTAAGGAGTCTGAGACCAGCCTGAGCAAGAGCCAAGATCCCATCTCTAAAAAAAAAATAGAAAAATTAGCCGGGCATGGTGGCATGCACCTGTAGTCCCAGCTACTCAGGAGGCTGAGGCAGAAGGATTGCTTGAGCCCAGGAGTTTGAGGTTGCTGTGAGCTAGGCTGATGCCATGGCACTCTAGCCCAGGCAACAGAATGAGACTCTGTCTCAAAAAAAAAAAAAAAAAAGGAGGGGACAACTGAAGGAAAGATTTTAAGAGAACCAACAAGAAATTAGTTATAGAAATTAGTGATAGGAGATTCTTAATTGAAATTAGAATACAGTCAGTGTAACTGTAGGAGTTATAGTTGGGAAGCATTCAGTGAGGCAAAAATGCCTAAGAACCCTAACCTACTGACTTGTTCACAGTGAGGGCAAAGACCAGTTAGAAACTCTTAAATAAGAAGGTGATGTTTAAAACAACAATAAAGGGAATAGGTTATATTAACTGTACTCATTTCACCTGAATTGGTGCTTCTAGTCTTCCAGTCTTCTAGTTATGCCAGGAACAAAAAAAGATAATGTTTCAAGAAAATTAATAAGATTGCCTTATCCAGCAGTGCATTTTTAAGTATGAAAACATTACTCAAGTCTAGATATTAAATAAAATCTTATTTTTGTCATGTTTTTGTCAATGTCATTTATGTTTTGTCAGTGTAAAAAAATGAGGCAATTGGAATGGATAGACGTTGAAGTCCCTTCAACTCAAATTCTGTGATTCTCTGAAAAATCTGTTTCTGATGTCTTGCTTGAGGAGATTCTTATAATTAATGAATAACCTGAATAAGTTTAGAATATGCCTATTTGCACAAAAATTTGGATTTAGAAGGTGTTATTATATTGAGCCTCAGTATTTCATTTGAATGTCTTATATTGAGTTAGTCTTTGATTTCTTCCTGCCTATGGGTGTGTAGGTCTTACTACTTTTTTCTTTATTATGAACTGGTATTTGCATATAAGGCTTGTTTTTGTTCTCTTCCCCTGTATTGGGATAGCTTGCATTTGTTGTGCTCTCTTCCTCTCGCCCATCTTTTTTTATTACGTTTCTGTTGTTTTGAAATTATTTGCATTTTCTTCATGGATTGTGCCTTTTAATTTTTTCAAATTATGGTAGAATGTACATAATATAAAATTTACTATCTTAACCATTTTTAAATGTATAGTTTGGTAGTGTTAACTTGCATTGTTGTGCAGCCAATCTCCAGAACTCTATTTATCTTGTAAAATTGAAACTCTGTATCCACTGAACAGTAACTCCCCCATTTCTTCCTCCCTTTGGCCCCTGGCAACCACCATTCTACCTTTTGTCTCAATGAATTTGACTGCTCTAGGTACCTCATATAGAGTATTTGTCATTTTTGTAACTGACTTTACACTTAACATGTCCTTATGTTTTTCTGTGGTTGTAACATATGTCAGAATGTCCTTCTTTTTTAAGGTATAATATTCCATTGCATGTACATACCACATTCTGTTTATCTATAAATCTGTCAGTGGACATTTGGATTGCTTCTACCTTTTAGCTATTGTAAATAATGTTGCTGTGAACCTGTGTGTACTAATATCTTTTTGAGAACTGCTTTCAATTCTTTTGTGTATATGCCCAGAGGTAGAATTGTTGAATCATATGGTAATCCTGTTTTTAATTTTTTCAGGAATTAACAAACTGTTTTCCCATAGTGGCTGCACCATTTTACATTCCTACCAACAGGGTATAAGGGTTCCACTTTCTTCACATTCCTGCCAACATTTGTTATTTTCTGTGAGTGGTTTTGTTGTTGTTCTAATAGTAGCCATCTTAATAAGTGTGAAGTGGTATCTCTTTGTGGTTTTGGTTTGTATTTCCCTAATGATTACAGGTGTTAAGCATCTTTTCATTTGCTTTTTTGGCCATTTGTATATCTTCTTTGGAGAAATGTGTGTTAAAGTCCTTTGTTCATTTTTGAATTGTCTTGTTTCTTGTTGAGTTATAGGAGTTCTTTATATATATTCTGAATATTAACCCCTTATCAGTTATATGATTTGCAGATTATTTTCTCCCATTTTGTAAGTTGCCTTTCCATTTATGTTGGTTGTGTCCTTTGATGTGTAATGTTTTTGATGTAATCCAATTTATGTTTTTACTTTTGTTGCCTTTTATTTTGGTATAATATCCAAAAAGTCATTGCAAAATCTAATGTCATAAAGCTTTTCCCCTGTGTTTTCTTCTAAGAGTTTTATAGTTATAGCTCTTACGTTTTGGTCTTTGAGCCATTTTGAGTTAATTTGTGTATATGGCATAAGGCAAAGGTCTAGCTTCGATACTTTTGTACATGGATATTCACATTTCCCTGCAGCATTTGTTGAAATGAGTTGTTTCCCCTGCTGAATGGTCTTGGCACCTTTGTCAGAAATCATCTGTCCACATACATGAGGGTTTATTTCTGGGCTGTTCCTATTCTGTTGGCCTGTATGTCTGTCTTTATGCCAGTGCCACATTTTGTGTGTGTATGAGGGAGGGAAGATGTACTGTAGCTTTGTAGGTTTTGAAATCAGAAGGTGTGAGATGTCCAGAATTGTTTGTTTGTTTTTTCCAGTATTGTTTGGCTATTTGGGGGTCCTTTGAGATTCCATATGAATTTTAGGATGGATTTTTCTATTTCTGAAAAAAATGCCACTGGAATTTTGATAGGGAGTGCATTAAATGGTGTAGATAATTTCGGGTTATATTGGCATCTTAACAATATTAAGTCTTTGCCCTTTTATTTCTTTTATATTTTTAAATAAAATTTTTTCAGTTCCTTATTTCTAAAGTTAAAATCAACAACTATATATTTCACTCTTACTACATCAAAAGCACTAGCTCTCTCTCTCTCTGTGGGAGAAATAAAGGTGCCAGGAGTGATACAAGTTTTTAGCCACAGATGTTAGTTTCAAGGAATTTATAGTCAGTGCAGGAGATAAGAAATAGATAAATATAATACAAGTTATAAAACTGGTGCTTTCAGGATAGTATAAAATGCTATATGAATTTAGGAAATGACAAAATTACTCTCAGGCTTTATAATGCTGTTGCCTCAAATGTGCAGTTGGAAATCCTTGCATTTATAATGGTCTTCAGCATCGAGGGCATCCGTAATCAGTATGGAGAGTCGATAGAAATTCAGGAAGCTTTCTGATTGAGGTTGGGCCGTGGATGAAAATTGGTGGTAGTATAAACTTTGAATTTCCAACCAGTGAAGATGTAAAGAAACCCTTGCTATTGACTGTAGGAGTGGTTTGCATTTGTTCTTCAGTGTTTTTAATCATTGTACATGTATAATGCAAGAAAACTGTACAGCAAAGATACTGGTGAATTAACAAGTGTAATAGTAATAATAATCATTTGCTACTTATCCTTTGGGCTTAATTTCCATAAACAGTAATAATAATTAGATACACTGATAAGAGTCCTTCATAGTAGGTTTGTTGTGTATATGTATATATATTTTTTTTTTTTTTTTTGAGACAGAGTCTCACTTTGTTGCCCAGGCTAGAGTGCTGTGGCATCAGCCTAGCTCACAGCAACCTCAAATTCCTGGGCTAAGGCGATCCTTCTGCCTCAGCCTCCCGAGTAGCTGAAACTACAGGCATGTGCCACCATGCCTGGCTAATTTTTTCTATATATTTTAGTTGGCCAATTAATTTCTTTGTATTTTTAGTAGAGATGGGGTCTCTCTCTTGCTCAGGCTGGTTTCGAACTCCTGACCTTTGAGCAGTCCGCCCACCTTGGCCTCCCAGAGTGTTAGGATTACAGGCATGAGGCACCGCGCCCGGCCGGTTTGTGGTATATTTTGAATACCGTATTAACTCTTTGTTTGTGGTCAGGCTTCAAACTTTGCTGTTTTCCTATTCATTAACTTGATGGTTTACTTAACAAAATTGAAGGTAACACTGACATATGGTAAAAATCGCATTAAGCACCATTCATACTTTGTTTATGTAAAAAGCAATAATTGAAGTGAAGTAAGGTTTCCTGTTAGATAATTGACTTTACAGTGTATGGGAATTTAAAATGGTGAAGCCATTTCCCCTAAAACTTGTTGGCATTTAAAATAATAAGATGTAGAAAAATGGCATTTAAATCAATGAGTCGCATCTTGTCAGCTTTTTCTAGCTCATTGCTTTAAATGTCAGTAAGCCGTGGGTAGCAGACATGTCTGCAGCTATAGGCTCACGATCTACTCTGGGAGGCTTTTCTAACATAATTATTGCAAAACCTACATGACTACACATGCTTTTAATTTCCATATTTTCTAAACTCTGTGATATAAAATCAAAACAATATTACTTGAATTTGGAGAATCCAAGCACAGAGTAGGAATTTAGACTGGAGTGGCTTTAAAATGTCCCTTCAGTTTTCTATCACACTTTTGACATCTAGATCATCTTACTCTTTCCTAATGAGACTTGTCATTCTGTCTTCCCTTTCCTTTCCTGAGGTCTTATCTCTGAAAAAGAAAATAAATAACTATGTAAGCATTTTCATCCAGTCTTATCACCCAAAACACCTAAATTCAGAAGGTAACAAATATTAGTTACAAAAGAAACTTTCAGAAGTGTTAGTCTTTATTGTTTAAAACTTACTGTTTATCACCCTAGGGACTGAATTCCATGCAGACATAATGTTGTTGTTTTATTTATTCAATACTATCTTTCATGGACCAGTGGAGCCACTTTTGTTACAGTTCCTGGAGAAATTTAACAGTTCTCTTTATTGGGGGACAGCAAACTATGGCTTGTCACTAAATGTAGCCTACAGCCTGTTTACGTCACATCCTCAAGCTAAAGAGTTACGGGAAAAAAAAAATAGGAAGATAATATACCGGAGACTATGCGGCCTGTAAAACCCAAAATATTTACTGTTGCTCTTGACAGAAAACGTCTTACTCTGTTTTTAATATCTTCACCAGGTCCTTAAAATACTGAGAGATGCCTAAAAGTCATTAGTTTCCATATCGTACTTATTACTCTCTTTGCTCTTTATCCTCGAATTACATACCAGCAACCTGAAACAGAAGCAAATACAGTTTAATGGCAGGACAGTTTAATGGGATTATGGAGGGGAGACAGAGGAGGTCTGGCTTGTAGGAGAAATGTAGGGCGCAGCATTCATCCAACCCTACTCTTTTTTAGCTTTTGATTTTTATTTTTTTCATTTAACATAAGACTGTGAAACAATAACTTTTTATTTTGAAATAATTTCACACTTACAGTAAAATTGTCAGAGTAGTACAAAAGTTTCTGTATACCCTTCATCTAGATTCACCAGTTGTTGACATTTTGCCACATTTGCCTTATTACGTATTTTTGTTCTTTCTCTTTCATAGTAACCACAACATATACACGCATTTCTTGAACCATATGAGAATAAGTTGCAAGCACCATACTTCTCATAGCTCTTTAATCCTAAATATTTCAGTATGTCCCTTTTTTCTAAGAAAAAAAACATCTACTTAACCATACCATATAATTACCAAAATCAGGGAAGTTAACCTTGATATAATATTATCTAATCTTTAACTTTTATTCAGATTTTACCAATTATCTCAGTGACCTTTATATTACCGCCCGCTCCCCCCCCCCCTTAGTTCAAAATCCAATTTAGGATCACTCAGTGAATTTGACTTTCGCTACTCTTTAATCTCGGATTCTTCCTCAGTGTTTTATTTTTAATGACAGTGACATTTTTAAATAGTATAGAACATTTGTAGAATGTCTCTCATTTTAGGTTTCTCTTATACTTCTTCTTGATTAAATTCATAACATTTATATTCTTTTGGCAGGAATATTAAATAAGTGATATTGTATCCTTACTGCATCACATCATGAAGCACCAATGTCAGCTTAGTCAAGTGATATTAACTTTGATCACCTGGTGAGGTTGATGTCTGCTAGGTTTCTCCAATAAATATTACTACTTTTCCCCTTGTAATTAATAAGTTATTAGTGGGGAGATACTTTGAGACTGTGTAAATACCTTTTCCTCATCTAACTTTCATTCAGTTTATTTTTAGTATCAGAGATAGTTTTTTGCCTGAATCCGTTATTTTTCCAGTGGTTGGAAAACGGTGATTTTTCTATATTTTTAGTTGGCGTTACACTGTGAGAAAGAGCTTAAGAGCTTTCCCTTCTCCTGTGTCACTTCGGAGTTAGGATTCTTATTCTATTCAATAGGTTATCAGGCAGTGTCCCAGGTTTTGTCATTGGGAGCCCCTTCAGGCCACCTCCCACATCCTTTTCACAGGTCTCAGTCTTTTTATGAGCACTTTCTTATGTTCTGGTACATGATGTTCTAGGTTTGTCTTGTCCTTTCCTTGCTCCAATACTGGAATCCATTTTTCTAAAGAGATCTGGTTTCTTCGGTGAGAAATTATTGATGCTCGTTTACCCCCTTTTTTGGGCCAATCTATGTACAGCTTCAAAATACCAGCCATTGGGCAATAGTCAGCAGCTTATTTATCATGATTTATATTTTGGGGATATAGCAAAAAATAGTGAAATGCCATCAATTCATGGCCACTGACAGTATGTCCTTTCAGAATACTGTGTGAAAGTAGTGGATGGAAATTAAAGTGTACAGGTTTTTGACTTAAAAGTATGCTTGCTGTTTAGGGGAAAAATATTCACATGAATATTCGAAAATAAGTATCACATTTCTTTGTGACACTGAAAATGCAAGTAAAAATCGCTTTTTAAAATTTCAAGTGATTGCGCCAGGTGCAGTGGCTCACGCTTGTAATCCCAGCACTCTGGGAGGCCGAGACTGGTGGATCGCTCAAGGTCAGGAGTTTGAGCCAGCCTGAGCAAGAGCGAGACCTCGTCTCTACTAAAAATAGAAAGAAATTATCTGGAAAACTAAAAACATATACACACACACACACACACACACAGAGAGAGAGAGAGAGAGAGAGAGAGAGAAAATTAGCCGGGCATGGTGGCACATGCTTGTAGTCCTAGCTACTCGGGAGGCTGAGGCAGAAGGATTGCTTGAGCCTTAGGAGTTTTAGGTTGCTGTGAGCTAGGCCGACGCCACAGCACTCTAGCTCGGCCAATGGAGTGAGACTCTGTCTCAAAAAAAAAAAAAAAATTTTTCATTTGATTAGTTCAAGAGTTGAAAGTAATATCTTTAGTATCTTTAATACCTTGAACTTGTTTTTAATGATTTTTTTAAAAATTGAGGTAATATTTACATATAATAAAATTTATCCAAAGTGTACAGTTTGATGTATTTTGTTAAATGTATACAGGTTTATAGTCACTGGCATAGTGAAAGACACAGGACAGTTCCCTCACCCTACAATGTTTCTTTGTGTCACTTTGTAGTCTGTCCCACTCCCAGGCCACCAGACCCATGAGATCACACTAGCTTTACCTTTACTAGAATTTTTAATAATGGGAATCACAAAATACAGTCTTTTGTATTTGGCTTCTTTTGCTTAGCATAGTTTTTGAGATTGATTCTTGTTTCTGTGGTAATTTTTTGTTCCTTTTTATTGCGAAGTATTTCCTCCATAGAATGGATATGGCATAATTTGTTTTTACCCATTCACTTTTTTATGGACTTCTGAGTTGTTTGCAGATTTTGACTACTATGACTTATTCACATGTCTTTTTGTGAACATAATATTTTCATTTCTCCAGGATCAATACCTAGAATTGGAAGTATGGGGGTCGTGTGCTAAATATATGTTTAACTTTGTAAGATACTACCATATGGTTTACCAAAGTAATTGAGCCATTTCCATCAGCAGTGTAAGGCAATTCCAATGTTCCTCATCTTGTCAACACTTTGTATTATCAGTCTTTTTAACATAAACCATTCTAGTGGATGTGTAGTGGTATTACATTGTGTTTTTAATTTTTATTTCCCTGATAACTGGTTATGTTGAACATTTTTCCATTTATATATTTCATATGTTGTATTTATTCAGAATTTTTGCCCATTTTAAAAAGCATGTTATTAAGTTATGGTAAATATTTATATATTCTGTATAAATGCTCTGGTCAGATATGTTATACATATATGTTCTCCCAGGCTGTAATGTGCCCTTTTCTTAATTGTGTCTTTTGAAAAGTAGAAGTTTTTTATCGCAATGAAGTTCTTTTTAATCAATGTTTTTCTCTTAAAATTCTTTTTTTCACATCCTGTTCAAGACATCTTTGCCTAATTCAATGTCAGATGCAAAGGAAAATCTCATGTTTTCTTCTGGAAGTTTAAGGGTATTAACTGTTATATTTTGATCTCTGATCCCTTTTTGGTTTAATTTTCTGTGTTGTGTGAGAGTTGAGGTTTCATATTCCAAATGAAAATCCAGTTGTTCTAGCACCGCTTGTTGTAAAGACTGTCTTTTCCCACATTGAATTACCTTAATACCTCTGTTAAATCATTTGACCATACATGTCGGTATATTTGTGGACTCTACAGGTATACCTTAAAAATAGTGTGGGTTGGGTTCCAGACCACCGTAATAAAGCAAACACCACAATAAAGCAAGTCATGGGAATTTTTTGGTTTCCCATTGCATATGAAAGCTATGTTTACATTATACTGTAGTCTACAATGCATATATGAGTTATATTTATACTATACTGGTGTTTAAGTGTGCATTATGTCTAAAGAAACAATGTACATAATTAAAAATTTTATTGCTAAAAAATGCTCACAATCATCTGAGCGTGCAGTGAGTCATTCATTTTTGCTGGTGGATGGTCTCACCTTGATGTGGATGGCTGCTGACTGATCAGGGTGGTGGTTGCTAAAGGTTGGGGTGGCTGTAACAGTTTCTTAAAGAAGACATCATTGAAGTTTGTTGCGTCAGTACTCTTCCTTTCAGGAAAGATTTCTCTGTAGCACATGATACTGTTTGATAGCATTTTACCCATAGTAGAACTTTTTTCAAAATTGGAGTCATTCCTTTCTAACTGTATTGCTGCTATATCAACTAAGTTTGTATAATATTCTAAATCCTTTGTTGTCATTTCAACAATCTTTATAGCATTTTCACCAGGAGTATATTCCATCCTAAGAAACCACTTTCTTTGTTCATCCATAAGAAGCAGCTCTTCATTCATTCAAGTTTTATCATGAAATTTCAGTTATTCAGTTACATCTTCAGGCTCCAGTTCTAGTTCTGTTGCTGTTTCCACCACTTATACAGTTCCTTTCTTCACCGAAGTCTTGAACCCCTCCAAGTCATCCATGAGAATTGAAATCAACCTCTTTCAACTTCCGTTAATGTTGATATTTTGACCTCCTCCCATGAATCATGAATATTCTTTTTTTCCCTCTCTGAGTCTGTTTGCTAGGGAAACAAATGTTCTTAATGTTATCTAAAGTGGAAAATTCTTTCCAGAAGGTTTTCAATTTACTTTGCCCATATCCATTAGAGGAATCACATCTATGGGAGCTGTAGCCTTACAAAATATACTTCTTAAATAATAAGACTTGAAAATCAAAATTAATCCTTGATCCATGGACTGCAAGAGTGGATATTATATTAGCAGGCATGAAAACAACATTAATCTCTATGTACATACATCTCTTGGGTGACCAGGTGCCTTGTCAATCAGCAGTAGTAAATATTTTGAAAGGAATCCTTTTTTCTGAACAGTAGTTCTGAACAGTGAACCTAAAATATTCAGTAAACCATGTGGTGAACAGATGTGCTGTCATCCAGGCTTTGTTGTTCCATTTCTAGATCACAGGAAGAGTAGATTTCACATAATTCTTAAGGGCCCTCGGGTTTTCGGAATGGTAAATGAGCATTGGCTTAAAGTCACCAGCTGCTCTAGCCCCAAACAAGTGAGTCACTTGTGTTTTGACACTTTGAAGCCAGGCATTGACTTCTCTCTAGCTATGAAAGTCCTAGAGGCATCTTCTTCCAGTAAGAGGCTATTTTGTGTACACTGAAAATCTGTTGTCTAATGTAGCCACCTTTATCAGTGATCTTAGCTACATCTTCTGGATAATTTTCTGCAGCTTCTCTACCAGCACTTGCTGCTGCTGTGGTTTTTTGTTTGTTTGTTTGTTTGAGACAGGGTCTCACTCTGTCACCTAGCTAGAGTGCTGTAGCTTGATCATAGCTCACTGCAACCTCAAAGTGCTGGGCTCAAGCAGTCCTCCTGCCTGAGCCTCCCAAGTAGCTAGGACTACAGGCGTGTGCCACCATGTCTGGCTAATTTTTCTATTTTTCGTAGAGACAGGGTCTCACTCTTGATCACGCTGGTCTTCAACTCCTGACCTCAAGCAATCCTCCTGCCTAGGCCTCCCAAAGTGCTAGGATTACAGCCATGAGCCACTGTACCCAGCCAGCACTTCTCACCTTGTACTTTTATGTTATGGAGACAGTTTCTTTCCTTAATCCTCATGAACCAACCTCTGCTAGCTCCCTCACCTCTCAGCTGTCGTAGAATTGAAGAGAGTTAGGACCTTGGTCTGGATCAGGCTTTAACTTAAGGGAATGTTGTGGTTGTTTTGATCTTCTGTCCAGACCACTAAAACTTTCTGCATATACAAGCAATAAGGCTATTTTGCTTTTATATCTTCATACATTCACTGGAGTAGCACTTTTAATTTCCTTCAGGAACTTCTTTGCATTCACAGTTTGGCTAACTGGCACAAGAGTCCTAGCTTTTGCCCTGTCTTGGCTTTCAATGTGCCTTCCTCACTAAGCTTAGTTATTTCTAGCTTTTGATTTAAAGTGAGAGATGTGGTACTCTTTCTTTTACTTGAACACTTAGATGTCATTGTGGAGTTATTAATAGGCCTAATTTCAATACTGTTGTGTCTCAGGGAATTGGGAGGCAAAGGAGAGGAAGAGAGAGAAACAGCCAGTTGGTAGAGCTGGAACTGGTAGAGTTGGAACACAGGTAACCATTTTCCGTGGGTGTGGTTTGTGGCTCCCCAAAACACTTACAATGGTAACAGCAAAAATCACCTATCACAGATCACCATAATGAAATAATAATAATGAAAAGTTTGAAAATTGCGAGAATTAACCAAAACCTGATGCAGAGACAGAAAGTGAATACATGCTGTTGGAAAAATGGTACAAGTAGGCTTGCTGGGTACAGGGTTGCCACAGACCTTTAATTTGTAAACAACAACAACGACGACAACAACAAACAGTATCTACAAAGTGCAGTAAAATCAGGCATGCCTGTATTCTGTGCCATTGATCTTTATGTCCATTCTTATACCATTACTACTATGTCTTGATTATTTCCTTTATATCTGGAAATCTAGTAGTTCGTCTTCCTTAAGCATTTCTAGTAGCTCAGAGAGAGAGAACTACTTTAAGTTGTAGAGAAAAACACTCTGCTATGGTTTGAATATGTCCCTTACAAAATTCAAGTGCTACTGATGTGATGGTATTAAGAGGTTATGCCTTTAAGAGGTCATTAAGCCATAGGTCTCCTTCTTAATGAAATTAAGGTTCTTATAAAAGAGGTTTCATGCGACCTTAGGTTAGCTTACTTTTACTTACCTTTCTGCCTTCTAACATGTGAGGATACAACAAGAAGACCCTCACCATACACCAAATGCCAGTGCCTTCATCATGAATTTCCAGGCTCCAGAACTGTGAGAAGATAAATTTCTATTCTTTATAAATTACCTAGTCTCAGGTATTTTGTTGTAGCAGCACAGAATGGATTAAGACATATTCCATTCTGCTTAAGTTACACGAAGTCAAAAAAAGAAAAAAAAAGACATGTTCCGTATTTTAAAATACCCAAAAGACATTTCCATAAAAAGTATTAAAGGGTCACATGAGGTGATGAACCAGTATATTATAAAAGCTTTTAATATTATTACAAATGTTATTATTTATAAATATTATAAAAACTTTTCCTATTGGAGAAGATTACAACCCATTCAGTATTATATCCCCTCCCCTACTTTGGGTGATAAATGGTCAGACCACAAAGCATCGAAAGCATTGGCAGCTTCTGTAGCTCTTTTTCTCTATGCCTCCCTCTGCTACCTTCCACAGCTCCCTTAAAAGAAATTACCTTAAAAGGATATTGGGAAATTGACTCAAACTGGTGAGGCTACCAGAGAACATAGCAGCTGAACATAGATGACCTATACTTTCCCCTGAAAGCTGTATACAAAATTAAATTTCTTTCTCTCACTTCCTCTATTTATTTGAACCAGCAGTAGCAGTCAGAAAATAAAGGAAAAATCATTTTCATAATGAAAATGTAAAATAATAAGTACAAGGGAACTACATGAATAAGCTACAGAATCTTAATTGAAATCCATTAAAGCCCACTTGGATAAATGTAAAGCTGTTCCCAAAATAGAAGACTGAATATTTCAAAAATGTTACTTCTTCCTGAATTACTTTCTAGGTATAATGCTATTCTGATCAAAAGTACATTGTCTTCTTTGGAGACCTGGAGGGGTTGGAGGAGAGAAGAATTCCCTAAGTGATTTTAAAAATAATCTGAAAGAATAAAGCTAGAATAGCCAGGACATTTTAAAAATATAAATAGTGAGTGAGAATTTGCCTTCCTAAATACTAACACTTACGTAATAATTTTAAAAGTATGATACTGTTGGTGGATTTGAAAAATAAATAAAAATGAAATAAACTGTTTATAGCATCATTGATATATGATTTTATAAAAAGTACCCCCAAACATTGGTTGGAGAATTAAGAATTATTTAGTAAATGGTGCTAGAATTATTGGTTTACCTCCAGTAAATTCACAGGAAAGGAAAAAAAACTATGTAAGAACAACAATGAACCATGGAAATATACTGATCCTTCCCAGTAATTAGAGAAGTACAAATTGAAACAATGAAAGAAACATTTTTTACCAATGAAATCCAGTGTCTGCAAGAATGGCAACGTGGTACCCCTAACACTACTAGTGGGAATATAAATGTAAACTTTAATAGCTTTTCATTAGAAAATAGTTTGGATATATGTTTCAGGAAAAGAAGAAATTGTTTCTTTTGATCCATGCTTTCTCTTCTAGTAATCTATCCTAAGGAAATAATGAGAATTTGGAACAAATTCATTAAAACAATTTATAGTAACCAAGACTGGTCTAAGTGCAAATTATGGTTAAATTATGATACATTTTTTAAGATAAAGGATTTTTTGAGAAGAATGTGTAATGATATAATAAAAAATGCTTCTAATTTAATACTAATAGAGAAGGGATAAAAATTGATAGTATGAATCTGATTTAATTTTTTTAAATAATGTATCTGCCTTTTTTTTTTTTTTTTTGGAGACAGGGTCTTGCTCAGTTGCCTGGGTCTAAAACGCGGTGGTATTGTCATAGCTCACTGCAACCTCAACCTCCTGGGCTCAAGATCATCCTCCCTCAGCCTCTCAGAGTAGCTGGGACTACAGGCACTTGCCCTCATGCCCAGCTAATTTTTCTTTTTCTTTATTTGGTAGAGATGATGTCTGTGTTGCTCAGGCTGGTCTTAAATTCCTGGCCTTAAGCAGTCCTCCCACATCAGCTTCCTACAGTGCTGGGATTACAGGTGTTAGCCACAATGCCCAGTCGAAATTAATATTCTGTATATGTGGGGTTTTTTTTAAGGCTTAAGGGAAATATATCAAATGATTAGCAGGTCTTACTTAGAATTAGTGGGAATCCTGCTTGTTTTTACTCTTTTTATTTATTGCTTTCTGACAAGGTAGCTTTTTTGAAGGTTTTCCAGTGAATGAGAAAAATAAGGATTATTTATAAAAGCAAAATCCTGTAGGCTTTCTGTGCAATATATTTACTTTAAGAAAAATGAAAATATAGATGATTGTAGCTTATTAATTTTTATTGGTAAATGGTAAGACCTTTATTTGTATACAGGAATACAAGGTAAAAGAATATAAATTCCTGGTGAAGTTAATATGAATTTTAGCAGATTAAATGGAGTTGGTTTCAATTTAGAGGTAGAAAGACTCACAAGATTAAAAGACAAAAAGATACACTGTATTTTTCATCACTGATCCCTGTTACATAGTTCATGAAAGAATACACTTTCAAACGACTTCTGACTCAACAATTTGCAAGTCTCTAGTTTCCTGAGGTTCCATAGCTTTATAGCATTTCTTTAACATACTTTTTCTGCTAAGTGTTTGCTCAGGAAAAAAACTGTGATGTCCACCTTAGCAAATTTCGCAGTTTTAGCAAGATTTAATTCTAAACGTTACAACTCTTATTTGATGCAAAAAAAAAATAAAGTAATATTTAAAATAATCCAGTTTCAGTTATTAAAATAAGATGATAATAGTCTTTATAATATTTAAATTGATTCTCTCTGTGAGATGCTTATACTGTTTTGTTATATAGAGTTTAAGACGGAATTCCGTTAAGCAAATCACATAGGCCTATGAAAGAGATATACAGGAAACCCTTTGGGTTAATGGTGCTGTCACTCTTAGGAAATGCTATAAGCTTTTCTGCTCTCATCCATTTTTTTCAGTTGTTTATTAAGGAGAGAGTTTTTAAAAAACATAATGGCTACTCCCTGCTCCCAGAACTATAGAATCAAAAGCTCTAGGTTTTGGCCGGGCACGGTGGCTCATGCCTGTAATCCTAGCACTCTGGGAGGCCGAGGCGGGCGGATCTCTCAAGGTCAGGAGTTTGAAACCAGCCTGAGCCAAGAGCGAGACCCCGTCTCTACTATAAATAGTAAGAAATTAATTGGCCA
>CAUYRT010012755.1:0-33050 GCA_963574885.1 Lepilemur ruficaudatus
CTCTTGCTCAGGCTGGTCTCGAACTCCTGACCTCGGGCAATCCTGCCTCGGCCTCCCAGAGTGCTAGGATTACAGGCGTGCGCCACCGCGCCCAGCCCGTGTTTTAGTTTATCTGGTTTTGAAACAATGCTTGCTGTATATCTAAGCAATTCGTATTTTCAGAAACTTTAAGGGCAGGAAACACTTATGTGACCTTACTGTTCTTTTTTTTTTTTTTTTTGAGACAGCGTGTCACTCTAGCGTGGGCTAGAGTGACATGGCGCCAGCCTAGCTCACGGCAACCTCAAACTCTTGGGCTCAAGTGATCCTCCTGCCTCAGCCTCCCAAGGAGCTGGGACTGTAGGTGCACACCATGATGCCTGGCTAATTTTTTTCTGTTTTTAGTAGAGACAGGATCTTGCTCTTGCTCAGGGTGGTCTTTAACTCCTGAGCTCAAGCTATCCTTCCTCCTTGGCCTCCCAGAGTGCTAGGATTACAGGCGTGAGTCACTGCGCCTGGCCTTACTGTTCTTTAGTATACTTGCAACTTGCTGTCTGCATCCAAATATACTTACTAGTCATGATGCATGGCATTTTTAAAACGGCATTGAAGAGAAAATACTTTTATTGAAATCCCTTTAAGCCCCCTGTCTGATTTCTTTAAGATCTCAAACATCTTTGAGTTTCAAAATAGACATTTTGCAGGGTAGCAGATCGGTCACTTTTGAGTTGGTCAGGTCATTGGGCAAGTCTAGCCTCAGATGTATTGAAAGCGCTTTTAGTATTTTGAGTTTTTTGGCATTTCCTAAAGGATCCCAGCCCAAGGGAATCGCACATTGTTATAGAGTAAGATACAGAGCTATTTTCTCTTAATGTGATACCCTGTTGAATGCTGATGATATAAAATGATACAAGGCACGTGGGAAAGCTACTACCTATGTTAATGCAAGTTACTGATAGACAAAGTTATTATAGCCATCAGAGTGAGAAGGAAAAAAGAATTATTTTGACTTGTTTAAAAAGAGTAGAGATTACATTATTTTATTATATTTGTTTTTATCTTGAAAGTGAAGTTGGAATAATTACTATATGTACTTTTTATGCCTAATTATCAAGGAATTTAATCATTAATGTATATAGTTTATTTACCTAAATTATTTACCTAAATGACATAACTTTGTTGTAATCAAATAAAATGTTTCCAAATAAATATGTAAAATTTAAATAGTTTGGATAGCCTAGTCATCTGTTAGTCAGGCAATAGTTGAAGTTAGAAAAGTGGTAGCTTCCTAGTAATTTGAAGCTAAATCTTCACAAAAGTACCTTATTATTTTATTTGAAATGATTTACCAGTGTGTTGGATATCATTGCTTTGAAAGACTAATAAAAAATAATCATATTCCAAAGCTAATTCTCCATTTTTGCACATCTTCATTGCAGAGATGAGTTTTTGTTTGTTTCTTTTTTGTTTTTTAAACAACAATTCTGTTTGAGATTGTGAGTAGAATTGGGCCAGAAGTTGAGACTGGACCTTACTCGTATGTCCTTTAGTATGCATTCTAATCTTGGCTGAGATTTTTCTTAGATAATTAAACTAGGGGATATCACTTAGGCCTCAAAATGTAAAAGTTTCTTTAGTATTCACTTATCCATATTAGTTATCAACTATCTATAGTTCTTTACCTATGTAAAATTATTATATTAAAGTTAGGGTTGTCAATGAGCACTTAATGCTTTGTGAAGAGAAATTTCTCTAATCTAAATAAGCTGTATAACAGCAATTTACTGTCCTTAAGATTATATGTCAAAATTATGTGTAAAGTAAATCTCTTACAGAAGAAGTTAACTCATTATTTACAAATTATTCTACTCCATACATGGATCTACATATTATGCATATTTTTCATTTGTTTTTATTGATCATTGTAATAGAATATGAAGCCAGAAGAAACCTTAGGCATCAACTCACTCATTTGTATAGATAGACAGACTAAAGCCCTTTTCCTCCCTCATTCATTCATTCAATATTTATTGAACACTTCATAAATACCATACATTATATAAGATGATAAAGTGTTGAGTGACCCCCATCCCTAAGAAACTGGTACGTGACTAGATAAACAAAGCAATAATTTATTTTTGACAGGCACTATGATAGCATTGCCAAATGCTAGGGGAGTACAGAAGAGGGATGTTCAACCAGCATTTTGACCTAAGGGAAGGCTTTTTGTCGTAGAAGGTGTTTCCAAGATGAGTAGTAAGAGCCCTATGAGGAATGTGCTAAATTAGAGCTTGCAGTGTATATTCCAAGCATGGTGGCATGAGGGAGCATGATCTATTTAGGGAACTGTGAGTGTTTTGGAGTGGTAGGAGGTGGGAAGGGAGTGACTATCTATATCAGACCACAGAAGTGATTAGCCAGCTTTATTTTAGTGTTGTGTTCTCCCTTTTTGGAATTAGTCATTTGTTCTCTTATGTGTTGGCTAAGTTATATAAGTCAAGTAGAACTTAACAGCTGACCTATTAAAATGCAGATTAGTTATCCAGGTATTGACAGGGTTTTGTTTCAAACCGTGATTTTGAATCCTATATTCCAGGAGCACTGAAATTTTATTTATTTCTTTATATGTGTTTTCAATAGATGGTTGACCAGCCTGTTAGTTCAAGTCACTGTTCTTGTAATATCTTGAGGGCTATAACTCAAATACAGATTCCGTTTCTAGGAGTTTATAGTTCAAATGCATTTGCACAGAATTAAAATATAAGATAGGAAGCGTAGAGTACTGCAAGGAAAGGACTAGTGCAGCACTGTGGAGTCTTGGCGAAAGCTCTCTTCTGTCCCTGATGCCTGGGCTACACCTCAGGCCAACAGCCAGCAGGGTTGAAGCCCAGGCTTCAGGGAATTCTTTTTTTTTTTTTTTTTTAATTCCCTGGGTGATTGGTTATAGCCAGAGTTGAGAAACATTGATCTGTAGGAGTTAAGGGCTTTATGGAAGAAGTAGTGTTTGTGTTGGGATTGAGAGGATTTAAGTTTGAGCTGGGCTTTGAAAGGAATGAGAGAATTTGAATACATGGGTGTGGTGGTAAGATGGCTACTGTAAGAGGAAGATTTACCCTTTATCTTGGAAAGGGTAAAGGAGAGACCCTGAGTGAAGGCTGAGGGAAAAATAATCATGCCTAGAGAACACCTGGGAGGGCTCTGGCCAGAGCTGGAGAGTGCATGAGGGTGAGAACAGGGAGATCCAATGGAAAGGTAATATATCAGCTTTCATATATGTTAGACACAAGATGAGCTGAATCCTTATATGCTCTCAGTTAATCCTTCGACCTGATTGGAGAGCTCCTGTCTCCATTTAAGGAAAGGGAAGCTGGGAGGTTAGGTTATTTAGCTAGAGTCAGTTAGGAAGCAGCTAGGGTGGACATTGGCTCAGGATGTGATCTGTGTAGCTGTGATGCTATACTGCCTCACAGATGGTCTTCAGTGCTAGCTTTAGGAATTTGAAGTTTATTATTTTTTCTTGGATAACATGGATAAATTTTAGTTATATTTAAATTTTAATTTAGTTGGATTTTCACTTATTTGTAAAGCTAACTGGTTTGAATAGAAAATATAAATATTCAGAGAATCTCAAATGTTGATTTTTATACTAACATTTTAGTCATTTAAGATAAATTTACATTTTTTTCTATTAACATCTCTTTGAAAAGACTTAGTGCCTTTTTTAGGTTGTCTATTTATGTGTGTGTGAGACATTTCCTCTTGGGGGATTCTCTGAGACTTACATTTATATAGAAGCTCTTTTAAAATATACTTATGAAAATCTGTTCTCTGTTTTGAGAAATTTAGAAAGCTATGATATGTTGCAACTAGATAATCTAGCTTCATTGATTGGAGCTAAGGATTCCCTTACTGGTGAGGAACAACAATAAAATTGACAATTGGTTTTGTGTGAAGTATATCAAATGTCACTTAGGTCTAGAGGATTTCTTTTTTTTTTTTTTTTGAACACATTAATTCTTTTCATTGTAAAGGAAAGAAACCTTCTTTTCCTACAACAAACCCCCACCAACATGGGAATTCTTTCACACTGTGATATACAGTAAGCAATTACAGATCACTTTAATTCTTTTTTTCTTCCAACTTCTGGGATCACTATTTTAGGAATAATGTTTTTGTATTATTCAGATATTTTAGAATGATTTGCTAATCACTAGCTACAGGTGATGATAATGATAGCTATTAATTATTTAGAGTTTATTTTCTCTTCCAGGAGCTTTGCCAGGGACTTTACCAATATCTCATTTTAGTAATTTTTCTAAAAGTCCTGATAGACTTCTTTGGATGGGAATAATAGCTATCATCTCTTGTTTGTTCAGATTACTTGGTTGCTTACAGAAAACACTTAGGATTTTTGGAGTTGACTCTTTGCTTAGAAAACCAGCCTATATTTTGCTAACCATTGAAGAAATACTAGGTTTAGTGTCTTAACTGAGTTCTGGTCTCTCGGGAGGATGCTATCTATATCTTTCATACTGTACTGGAGACTACTATTAACAATAAAAGCTATACAGAGAATTCATGATTTCTTTGCCATTATAGTGACTACATGATATAATATTTTATAACTTTTTAATCTAAACATTTGCTTGCAGAGCACAACTGAAGCAATTCAGTTTGGCAAACCAGTAATCTATATGTGTAATTGTGAGTTTGAGTTAACTAATAATATTTAAGAGTAATAAAAGCCCGGCTTGTGTGATGTAGATTATAGTAATATCGTTAGACAGTAAAACAGTTTCCTTTAGTTAATGAGGGTGAGTTTTGGGGAGAATTATCTTTTTAAGACTTCTTAGAATTATGCAGTGCAGGGGAAAGTAAAATAGAAAAGTCATGAAATGGAAGAATGCTTAGCAGGTAGCGTACTTTCATCCCTTCTTGACATTTTGAGGTAAGAACATGGTGTCTATTTCAAATCGTTGAGCACTTTGAAACAAGTGCATGTGCCTGAGTATTTATAAGTTTAAGCCCCCTTACAAATCCCATTCATACCCTTGGCTTCTGCGTGCTGTGAGAGCTGAGTGTGATGGTAATTATGGTACAGCTTTCATTTGAAGAGCCCAAGTCTTCAAAGAATTTCAAGTAAACTATCCTGGGTTAATACATTTCAGGACATGAGTTTGGTTCATGTTGAGTGTGAACGGCCAAGTTGAGTGTGTACTGCTCTTTTTTAAGAACCTTGTAGAGGAGATTCCATGGTTGCAAAATTACAGTTTTTCCTAAAAAGCCTTTTGTGTTATCTTGAGAGCTGTTTGAAAATAAAATGCTCATTATAGTACTGGTCCTCAGGTATGTTCTTTAGCTTTATAAGAATTAATGTCACCGCACTGTAGACAGTAATTTCTATGCTACCCTCCCCCTCCAAACCCTGCAGCATTTTTAGAATAAAGTGTAAACTTTCTAACGCAGCCTATAAGACCCTGAGGAGTATGGCCCCCACCTACTTCTCCAGCTCCATATCATACCTTATTCTTTCACTTGTTTTTTAGTTCTTTAGTACTTACCTCTTTCCCCTACTACCCTGGAGGCCTTTGTAAATGCTGATCCAGTTATCTGGAATGCCCTTCTTTTTCTTCCTAATTATTCTTCAGATCTCAGTGTAAGAGAAACTCACTCAAAGGTACCTTCTCTGACTTGAGTAAACCTTCCTCTTTTAAGCTCCCTTGTTATTGTGAATTGCTTTTCAGCCGAGTGACTGCAGTTGCAAGAAACAGGAAACCCAAGTCAAGTTGATCTAAACTAGCATATTGTCTTTATTTTCTCTTGTGTCTTGAGAGTTCAGAAGCCAGACGGGCTTTAGGGTTGATTGATTTGAATGGTGTTGTCAAAGACCAGGTTTTGTCTTTTTCTCTATTTTGTTTTCTCCAATGTCAACTTAATCCTCAAGCTGGCATCCTCTCTTTGTTGTGAAGGCTGCCAACAATTCTGGGGTACTCTTTCCAGAACTTCAGAGAAGTGAGAAAGCTTCTCGACCAGCAGTGCCTAGCAGTCCTCTCTGTTAATCTCACTGGCCCTCAGTGAGTTGTGTGCTCATCATGTGTGAACCAGTAACTAGCCAGGGAGAGGTCGTGATTCTTTTAGGCTTGAGCCACTTGCCTAACTCCTAGAGGCAAGGGTGGGGGCAGGTGTCCCCAAAGTATACAGGCTGTGAAAGTTGGGGGATGAGTATGTAAGCATGGGAACACACTATAAAATGGAAAGAGAAAAGGGAATTATTATTATTATTATTTTTTGAGACAGAGTCTCACTCTTTTGTCCGGGCTAGAGTGCCGTGGCGTCAGCTCACAGCAACCTGAAACTCCTGGGCTCAAGCAATCCTCCTGCCTCAGCCTCCCAAGTAGCTGGGACTACAGGCATGTGCCACCATGCCCGGATAATTATTTTTTCTATATTTTTCGTTGACCAATTAATTTCTTTCTATTTTTAGTAGAGACGGGGTCTCGCTAGGCTGGTTTCGAACTCCTGACCTTGAGTGATCCTCCCACCTTGGCCTCCCAGAGTGCTAGGATTACAGGTGTGAGCCACCGTGCCCGGCTGGGAATTATTTTTTTAAAAGGCAACAAAGCTCACTAGAGTTGTCTTGCCAGTTATGTATTTTTTTGTGTGATTACTTGATTACAATTTTCTGTGATATTAAGCTGTGTATTCCACGAGAACAGGGACTGTGTCTGTTTTAGATAACCATTGTTTCCCTAACACTTTGCATCTAGCTGTGCATATAGCAGATGGTCAATAAATATTAATATCAGTGGCACAATGAATCAATCACATAAGTTCTCAGTGCTGTAGTCCCCCTTATCCACAGTTTTGCTTTCCATGGTTTCAGTTACCCACAGTCAACCACAGTCTGAATATATTATATGGAAAATTCCAGAGATACGTAATTCATGTTTTCATGTTTTACATCATGTGCCATTCTGGTTCTGAGTAGTGTGATGAAATCTCCTGTGGGAGGTGTGAATCCTCCTTTTGTCCAGGGTCTCCACACTGCCAATTAGTCACTCAGTAGCCCTCTCGGTTATCAGATGGACAGATCACAAGAAGAAGGGTGAGTGCAGTACAATGAAACATTTTGAGAGAGAGAAACCACACTCACATACCTTTTATTACAGTATATTATAATTGTTTTGTTATTTTTTCTTATTGAACTAATGAGTTTTTTTTAACTTTTCAAAAAATATAATAACCACCATCTTATACAGAAACAATATCAGAAGCAATTGTATGAGTAAATAAAGGAGACAATACAATCAGAGAACAGGCAGAAAAATGTCAATGTAATGTTATGATTAAAACAGTTTATATTTTTCTTATCTGAGATTCTTTATTTTATTTTTAAAAATTGGTACATTGTAGCTTGTGTTCGTGGCTTCTGGCTGGGGGCTCAGCTTTCCAGGGGCTTAGCTTTCCAGCCTATTGGAATGGCCACCCACAGGCTGCAACCCCTTCTGAGAAATAAAGCTCTCAAAAAAAATTGGTACATAATAGACACATATATTTTTGAGGTACATGTGATAATTTAATGCATATAATCTGTAAAAATCAAATTAGTATAATTGGGATATCTATCATCTTAAATATTTGTCTTTCCTTTATGCTAGAAACATTTGAATTATTCTCTTCTAGCTATTTTGCAATATGCAGATTATTATAAACTATGGTCACCCTACTGATTTATCAAACACTAGGTCTTATTTCTTCTGTTAAACTGCATTTGTACCCATTAGTCAAACTTTCTGCATTCCCCATCCACCCTGCTCTTCTCAGCCTTTGGTAACCACCAGTCTGTTCTCTATTTTCATGAGATCCACTTTTTTTAAGCTCCTAGATATGAGTGAAAACATGATATTTGTTTGTCTGTGCTTGGTTTATTTCGATTAACATAATGACCTCCAGTTCCGTCCATGTTGTTGCACATGACAGAATTTCATTTGTTTTTGTGGCTGAATGATAATCCATTGTGTATATATGCCACATTTTCTGTATCCATTCATTCACTGACGAGGCCTTTAGGTTGATTCCAAATCTTAGCTATTGTGAATAGTGCTGCAATAAACATGGGAGTGAAGATATCTCTTTCACATATTGATATCCTTTCTTTTGGTTGTATACCAAGCAGTGGAACTGTAGTTATATTTTTAGTCTTTTGAGGAACCTCTATACAATTTTTCCATGGTGGCTATCCTAATTTACATTCCCGTCAACGGTGTGTAAGTGTTCCTCTATGCCTACATCCTTGCTAGCATCTGTTATTCTCCGTCTTTTTGACACCAATTTAAATTACACCCACCTGATTTTATTATTTTTTCTTATGACATCTTATTCTTTACCTTAACTTTTGCAATTTAAAATCATATATCTGCATAATGGTAGGTTATTGGTTTAATGTGGATTCTCCCACCAGATTGTCAGTTCTATGAGGGCAGGACCCTATGTGTTTTGTTCATCATACAGGCAACATGCCTAGTAGGTGCTCAGTAAACATTTGTTGAATGAGTTAATGAAGGAAGATAAGCCTAAAATCTTTGGATTTCTGCATTCTTTCATCCATCACCACTAGCAATATTAGGAAATATGAGATGTTCAGCCACAGCATAGAGTCCCTTGTTGTTTCACTTATATTGTTCCTTACTGGTCAGGATTTAGGTTTAGGTTTTATATTGTCAGATTGTAATTTTCTTTGCTGCAATGGAAAATATAGTGAGGGTAGCATAGTTACTTAGCATACCAACTCTGTCAGTTCCTTTAGAAGAGTGATATATATTATGGGTAATTTTTCTCTTATGATTTTTTCTCCTAGAATTTTACATTATCTTAAAACAAGCTTTATTGACACTATTTTTAGAATTTGATGTGAATACCCCTGGTAGTGAATATTCTTATTTTATGTTTTGGAAGCATGGGAATAATTATCATTTTAACAGGTTCTTGTGCTTGGTTACTAGGCACATTATTTAAAATTGCATTTGGAATTTCTGTATTTTCTTTCTAAAAAAGTAGGCTCAGGAGAGGTCCTATGAATTACTGATACAAGTTACTGACTTACAAAGGAGATACTTTTAAATAAATTTTTTAGTTTCAACATGTTATAATTCTAGATTGTTGGTATTTTATTATGTCTAGGGAGATTTATTGTGCATTTTTTTTTTTTTTTGAGACATGTCTCACTCTATTGCCCGGGCTAGAGTGCTGTGGCATCAGCTTAGCTCACAGCAACCTCAAACTCCTGGGCTCAAGCGATCCTCATCCTCCTGCCTCAGCCTCCCGAGTAGCTAGGACTACAGGCATGGGCTACCATGCCTGGCTAATTTTTTCTATGTATATTTTTAGTTGTCCAGCTAATTTCTTTCTATATTTTTTAGTAGAGACGGGGTCTTGCTCTTGCTCAGGCTGGTCTCAAACTCCTGAGCTCAAAGGATCCGCCCACCTCGGCCCCCCAGATTGCTAGGGTTACAGGTGTGAGCCATGGCGCCTGGCCTTATTGTGTATTTTTGAAATGATCGTAAATGCTGAATGTATATGATAGTAAGGTAGAAAACATAACTAGGCTTTTGTCAATTTGGTTGCATTTCACAGCTATGTCATTGTTAATTTGCATGCCCTGGTGTTTTAGAGCCTTCCAAAATTCGGTAGGCCTCCACTCTCATGACAAGGCCATAGGTTGTTTTGTTTGCGAAGAAATAGCAAAGACACAGAAATCGCAAGAACCAAGAATTGGTCCATCAAAAAACTTCATTTCCCTTTTATTCCCTACAGAATGCCTGCATCCTCAATGCCTTCTGCCCAGAGGTGGGATTCTTCAGTTGTGTAGATTGCTCCAGATCCCCAAACTGATGTGGCTCCATGGGCAGTAGGAGATTGAGGGTGTGGGGCACAACAAAAGGGTGTTCTGTGTTTAAGGTTGAATCTCTTTGTGTATGATTAGTTGGCTCTACTAAGATGTGGGAGGAAGGAACGTATTCATTTAATACAGAAATTGGGCACATGGTTATACCTAATCTTAATCTTATTTTATATTGTTTGAGCTTCTAAAAGAAACTCCAGAATATTAACAGGAACATAAAAAAGCAATCAGGCATTTCAGTACAGGAGCTTTTAGTAGGGGATTGCAGAGTCTTCAGGTCTTTGTCTCTTTTTCTCTGTAGCCAGTGCTTTGGAAGGGGCCTATAACTCTGCCTTTCTTGGGTTAAGATGGTCATTGTCTGTTAACTCAATCTGTTTCCCGTAAAAAGGAAAAATGATTACATGACAGTTTGACATGGTCTTGAGCTTCATGTAGGAGATTTACCTGAGGGTCACAGACAATACTGAGTTGCCTTCCTTCTCAAACAATTTTTAATTGATTTTCTGGCATTGCAAAAGGCATTTGAGATACATTCTTTCTTGGTTCTCATACTAACTGGATAAAATAGACATTATTACTCATATTTTGCCTTAAGCAAACAACAGACCCCCTGTTAACCCGAAAGCTTAGAAAATTTAAATATAATAAGTGGCCCTAGTTCACATGGCAGATTTGATATTAATATTTGAACTGAGAACTGTTTGATTTTAAAATTTTTGTGCTTTCGAGACTATGCCATTCCGTATTTTATTTGGTGTTTGATGCTTAAAAGTAGCCTCGAAAAACTAAAAAATAATTTACACTTAATTCTTTTTATCTGTAATTAGCATGCTGCTACACCAGGTAAGTGTTTGACTTCTGAGTAAGCTTTAGCTTTCAAGCCCTAGTTGTCCAAGAATTGAGTTATTCTCTGACTCTGTGCTTGAAAAAGTACAGTTGGTGTGTAGTTGCTTTGGTGGGATTTCAGGAAATGATCATTACTATGCATACAATATACATATACAATTCAATGTTTGCTACTTAATCATAAATTTGATGAAACTTGAGTTTTGGTTTTATATTTTATTAGAATCTCTCCCAACCTATTTTTTTTCAGCTTCAGTGTCATTTTTTTCCCCTTATATTGCAAGTTCTGCAATTTTAGCCTGAGGAATATAAATTTTAAAAGATTTGCAGTTCTGTCAGCTCAATTGTTTACAGCTGTGGTTTCCAACTTGCATGCTAATGTTAGGCAGTTGTGGGAGCCACAGAAAGAAGGGTTTATGAATCCCTGTGGGCCCCCAACATCATCTGCAGGTTAAACACCTAACATATGTACGTCCTCCCCTTTTTCGACATATGCAGACAGTGTAGTGATTATGAAAATATGCAGTGATTAAAAGCTATTGTGATTCATTAATGCTTTCAAGTAATTTTGAATTACACAGTGAATGGTGAAAGCGTGTGTCTGATCTTGTGGGAGGTTGGATACTTTTTTCAAAGTTAAAACTTATCCTCAGGCTAGAAGAGCTTGGAAACCCCTGGTAAAGTCATAATCAGGCCAGAATGTTTTTGCCACGTTAACCATATGGCTTCCATTTCTTCCATGGTTACAGAGCATATTCTTTTCCCTCGTATGGCAGAAACATGTCATCTCATCACTTTGTGGATAGTCTCTTGGGTCAGGTTATCCTTGGCTCCCTCTCTTTTTTATAAATATAAGCAGTCAATAAACTCCATCTATTTTGCCTCTAGCTCTGATTTTGTTTATATGCTGAACAATATATTATCAGCAGACATATACCGAAATAAATTATTAGACTGACTGCCCCTTGCATAGGATTCAATAACTATTTGCATAGGATTCGATAAATATTTGCTAATTGACTCATTAGTAATTCAATGGAATACCGTATTAGTGCTGTGCTTTCAAGATTTACTGATGTCCCTTGATTTTCTTATTTCTTTTCCCCTCAAAATTGGATTTCTTTCATGCTGCAGGATTCTTATGTTTGAAGCTAAGTAATGCGAACTTTAAAATGTATGTGGTTCTGTTCTGATAGCTCAGTTTGTCTTCCTCTTGCCTCTGATGCTCCTGGTTCATGCACTCATCAGCTCCCATCTGCATTATCTCTTTGAGTGTTTGTTATGTGCCCTGTGTTGGGTAGCTGCTTTAGATGTTAACTTATTATATTTAGTACTCATAATGATCCTACAGAATCAGGAAACATAAATTGTAAGTGAGCTGGCTGGGATTTGGAGTCAAACATGTTTTATTGACTGAACTTCCTCCATAATCTCAATTTTAAGCATTTCTTTGACTCTGCTATTCCTGCATCAGCTGATTCCCTTTGCTCCCACTACCCCATAGTTCTTTGAAACCACTAAGACTTACAATCTATTGGTCTTACCACCTTTTCGTTGTGTGATATTGCTCTCACATCCTTACTTCCCTCTTTAGCTAGCCTAGATGCCATGTTCACTGCTTTTTAATAACATACTGCTTTAGACTGTAGTTACCAGTTCTAATTATTTCCCTACTCTGCTTTGTTGATGAGATTTTATTAGTAGAACTGATTTATGATATAAGGAAGAAACCTTGTAGGTATATGTATGCCTGGCTTCCCCTCTGTAGATTTCTGCCTGTGATTTGGAGATACTGTATATGTAACCAGTATTTTGAACTAGCGTAACCCATGAGATCTAAGTCAAACATGATTTGTTCCCCCAGTGTCCCTTTAAAATTGTGTTCAGGAACACTTATTCTCTTTTATGGAATGAAGGGTTGCTTGATTCTAGAATCACAATAAAACCAACTGAGATCTTTCAGTTATTAAAAAATGTGGTCAATGGAGGTAATCTTTTTCTGCCTCTGGGTGAAAACTTACTTCTTTCCTTATCCACTTCCTCTGCAAAGGACCCAGAAATGGAAAGGGGTGGAAGGATATGGCTGGCTTTTTTTTTTCTCTCTCATCTTTTTCCCCTAAGCCTGCTGTCTACTACTTAGGCCTCTGCCAGGATTGAAGAGTAGGGAGCAGAGAGTAAAGGCATATAAACAGTTCTGCATAAGCTGGGTAGCCTAGTACTCTAGACGTCTGATGGCTTTTTCCTGGGTTCTTTAGAAGACTCCCTACTGGATCCTTCCAATTTCAATTTCCTTGAATTAGGCAATTCTTCTTTGGCTTGTTATGCCTCCTTTTGCTCTTCTGAGTTCCCTTCCACAGAAAAAATGTTATTGTTGGTATCCTCTCACCTGCCCAGGTGCTTTCTTGGGCAAGACTTAGAGTGGCTTAGTGCTGGCTCTTTTCTGTATTGCCCATGCCTGGCCCTTTAGACACACCCACTGCTGGTAGGTACAATGACTCCTTTTTGTATATCTGTATGGATCGTAGTCCTAAAGTTGCAGAAATGATTTTCACCCATTGTATATTTTGTTGTATGACATTTATTCATTTTTGCCTCTGTCAAAATTTGAGTTTAACACCCTGATGTACAAGTTTTCTGAAAATGGTACATACTCATTATTTAAGAAACCAAACACATTAGAAAACTAGAGAGAGGCAATTAAGCCCCACATCTTTTAACCTAGAAACAATGGTTAATATTTGGTAAATATAATTCTAATTACCTTTATGAATTTTTATATAGATGGATGAAAGGATGGATGGCTAGAAAGTAAAAAAAAAAAATGACCTTGGGGTGGTATTTTTAATTTTTAAAAACATTTCATTTTAGGTCAACTTGGTGGCACTCGCCTACAGTCCCAGCTACTTGGGAGGCTGAGGTAGGAGGATCGACTGAGCCTGGGTTCAAGGCTGAAGGAGTTACGACTGCACCACTATGCTCTAGCCTGGGCGACAGAGTGTGACCCTGTGTCTAAAAAGAAATTTAAAAAAATATCTAATTTTACTTAAATGTAACAGAAGAGAGAGAAATTACGAAATTGAGGGAATTCCTGAACTTCCATTTAATCACGAAACACTGGTATTTGGGTCATTATGATTTTTTGACAGAATGTTTTGGTTTTACTTGGTCCACATGGTTGTTTTGAAAGATGAAAAAAAGGAGTGCATTTGCATTTTCTCCCATCTTTCCTCCTTCTACCCTTTGATTTGTTATATTTTAGTTTTTATGTCGTTAAGATTTTTAGCTGGAACTTCCTGTTCTGTTACCAGCTGCTCCAGTGGTTGTTCAGCCATACTCTTCTAAGTGGTGTCAGTCATCAACAACCAGTTCTTTTGTAACAGTTTTCCATTTCTTGGGTGTGTATTTTGACCAATTTTTTTTTTTTTTCTAGGAAGGGTTTATCAGTATTATGTCCTTAAGTTCTTGTGTGTTTGAGATTATTTGTTGCTTTTATTTTGAAAGAAATCGTGGCTGCCTTAAAACTGATGTCAGCTTGACTTTTCTCTCCTAGGTGACGAGCTGTTTCTGCCTAATAATGTGGAATCTGGTTCCAGTTTTCATACTTTGAATCACTCTCCTGCCTTTCAGAGCTCCTGTGAAGAATTCTATTTCTGTGCAGTTCAGTAACTTTACCAGGCTAATAGTGTTGATCATTACTTACTAATTTTTCCTGAAGCATGGTTTGCCTTTTTTGATTTGCAAATTCAAATAAGTCTTAATTTTAGGAGAGATCGCTTTTCTATGATGTCTTTGAGTATTTTCTATTTGATTTTTATGCTTTAGGAACACCAGTAATGTGAAGTTAGATTTCTTTTTTCTTACATATCTAGCATCTTCTTTCTAGTTATGTGGTTTTGTTTGTTTGTTTGTTTGTTTTTGAGACAAGATCTCACTGTGTCACCCAGGCTGGAGTGCACTGATGTGATCATAGCTCACTGTGGCCTCAAACTCTGCCTCAGACTTCCTGGTAGCTGGGACTACAGGCATGCGTCACCATGCCTGGCTAATTTATTTTATTTTATTTTATTTTATTTTTTTGTGGAGAGGTGGGGTCTCACTCTTGCTCAGGCTGGTCTCAAACTGCTGGCCTGAAGTGATCCTCCCGCCTCAGTCTCTCAAAATGCTGGGATTACAAGCATGAGCCACTGCGCCCAGCCTGTGTTAGTGTTTTTATTCTTCTTTTCCATCTCTCTCTCTCTCTCTCTCTTTTTTTTTTTGGTAAGAGATGGAATCTTGCTTTGCTGCTCAGGCCAGATCGTGGCACGCTGCACCTTGAACCCCTGGTCTCAAGAGACTCTCTTACCTGAGCCCGTGTAGCTGGGACAACAGGTCTGTTCCCGCCTTTTCACCTCTTTTTGTCAGACTTCTCAGGCCTGACCTCCCTGCTCCTGACTAGCTTTTTATTCATGTTTATTTAACATTTTGTTACTTCTAATATAAAACTCATTTTACAGTAGTTTCATTTTTTCTCTATATCTTGAGCTGTACCAGCTCATTTTTTATCTTCTTTTGTCTTAAAATCTTTTTTTTAAATCTCTTGTATGTCTTATTTGACTTGCCCCTTCCCAAGACTATTTTATCTTTTTATTTTTAAACTTTAATTCCTTAGGTTGTGGAGAACTATTTGTCCGAACACTTAGTTTCCTCGAGTAATTCTCTTCTGATGAACATTTTCTTCTTTTTTGCTCAGATTTTTTACTTTGTTTTCATCCACCGGTGTGTATGGGTGGTCTTTGATTCGGTTTTCTGGTGATTACTTACCAGATTGGCATATTCTCTTTGCCAAGCACAGTCTCTGTAGCCTCCATTCTGGTTTGGCTGTTTCCCACAGTCTGAGCGTGCCTCAGTTTGCTGTGTTCAGGTCAGCATGGCTTATGTTAAAAGCTCTGTTTGTTGTAATGTAGGGACTGCTGCTTTTCTGTCCCTCAACCCTACGTCATTGTGACAGTGACTCACAGGTTCTAGATGTTAAAGATGGTGTATTTTTCTCTTCCTTCTTCTTCAGCTCCGCCTCCCCCATGAGTTCCAGGGTAATGTGGATAACACACAGATATGTCATTGTATTGCTCCTTTAATTATATTGACCTTACTTTTCATCTAGGATAAGAATCGGGGTCCTTAGCTCTTCGTAACATGGCCTCAAACTCCCTTTCCTTCCCTGTCTTTTACCTCTCCCTCATTTGATCTCTGCACTCCTTTCATCCTGGACTGCCTGCTCTTTCATCATCTTCATACTCTCTCCTCTGGTCCTTTGTACTACTTGGTTCTACATACTACTGAGTGTGGTCTCCCCTAAGTAGAACTTTGCCGTCAAGATCACAAATGTACTTGGCAGGTGTTTAATAACTGATTTTCACTGGGGGAGGCTGATTTGCAGTATTTGACCATGCTGGGTATATTTATGCTCAATTTCAGGCTACCAACATGGAGCCACTGAATGCAGAATTGTGAGGAGATGTGCATAATCTCTAATGGTGTGAGCTGTTAACCACTGAGGATTCACTTTTTGTGAAGTTGTTTTTGCTCTTACTTGCTTCTTCTCTTCCCTCATGGGAGTAGTCACTTCCTTCACTGTCCTCCAAAAGTCATATGGTCTTGTGTTTTAGTTGGGGACATATATATTTCTCACTCCTGGTTCCCTTGTAGTCTGTGAGCCCCTTTAGGGATATGACCAATTCTTTGTTACAATGCCAGATACTGATTTTGTCCTTAAATAGCCAAACCAGTGTAACAGTGATATTGGTAGTGATGTTTCAGATGAGTGCATGCAGATGGATCTTTGTAGACCTGCTCTTCTTACTGAAAAAAATAAATCATTGATGTTTATATGCTATTTTCTTATATACCTCTCATTCTCTTATTTTAACCATAATAACAATTATATAAAATTATCTGTAAGTTGCTAGATTTCCCAAGTATGTAACTCAGGTGGAAAACTGGCTGCTTTTTTTTTTTTCTGTCAATCAGTGACAGTTTTTTGTCAATTGATCACACATCTCAGATTTTATATCACTTAGTTGCAACAGTGTTTGACACAGATTTCCTATATGACTCTCAGTATAATTTAACATGATTTGTTTGCCGCTTAGTAATTGGATCTTTACTTTCATTGAGTGCCCTTTTGAGACCTGGTCAGATGATGGTAACCCCAAGATTTGGAAGGATATTACAGCTTATTATACATGAAAGAGCAAGAAATAAGCCTATGATATTAACATTCTTTCTTTTTTGTATCAATATTTTTGTAATAGTTTTGAAGTTTAGACATTGGGAATGTTGTTGGACTTGAAGTTAGTATTTAGTAGCATTAAATCATCTGAATCTCAATTTATATCTTATCTTCCTCTTCTCTTTCTAGTTTTCCCACTTCAAAAATGGAGATCACCCTCCAAAAGATAATTTTCCAGTGTCTATTAATTGGAGTGTCTGTGAACCTTAGCTGTCTGGGTTTGAGAGTTGTTTGATTTATGAAGAGGAAATATTTCAGAGGCATAATTTGTCAGAAATTGCTTAACCAGAAATCAAAATATAGGCAAGGCAAGGGAAATAAAACCAGATTTACTGAAATCCACTTTGTGTAATGCATTTTACCTACATTCCCACTTTTAGTTTTTAAGAGAACTCTGAGAAAGATGGCACTATCCCTGTATAGATGAATAAATTAAAGCTTAAAAGCTTAAAGGGCGTGTGATTTACTAAAGCGTTGAAGCTAAAATTTGAACCCAAGGACACAGGACTGTAAAGCCACAAGGATATGTTTGTTCTGGGATTTGGATTCCTTTTTTGTCCCTCAGCTAAGTATTCCATTCTTCTCTTGAAGTGGAGCCAAGGCTCTTGAGCTTGCCTCCTTTTCTCTGACATTCAAATTCATCACTTGTCTTTTCTCAAAGTTTGGCATTACTGGCAATTTTAACAAGTAAGCTATGCTCTTTCTGTACAATGGCCATGAGAGATCCTTGTTATTGGCTTCAGAAAAATACAGAGAGTGTCCTGCAGCTCTGAAAGTTAGAGAAATAATTTATCGAATGCTTCTTATGAAGAGATGAGTTAAGGAATGCTTCTCTTCTTTACTGCCAACAGCTTGTTTGGATTGCTCAGAGTTGACACAGCTCTTACTTTTGAATACCTTCTGTATTAGTTGTTTTACATTTTATTTATTTTAGTCTTGGTAAAACCTTGAGGGGATGTGAATCCCATTTTACATCTGGAAAAACTGAGGCTGAGAGAGCCCTCATGAAAGGGCCAAGGCTACACTGCTAGTTAATGGTGCAGCAGGGATTTGAGCACTTCTCTGGCTAACTGTAAGCTCAAGATCTTTGCTCTCTTACCAGCTGCCTTCCCCTTGTATTTCTGTCTAGGAGAGACACCAGGGTTTGAGTCTTCTGACCAAGCCCGGAGGTCAGATCCCTTTTAATCCGATCCTGTGTCACTTAAGTTCTTTCCAGCCATGTTAACCGACTGATGGGTAACCACTGGTTCTCTACCCTGGTCTCACATTAGACAGCCGAGAACCTTTGAAATAATACTGATACCCGGGTTTTACTTGTATCAAATTATCAGAAACTCTGAGGATGGATCCCAGTAATAAGGGCTTTAAAAAGCTTTAGCAGCTTCTAATGTGCCACCAGGATTGAGGACCACTGTCATCAGGCCCAAGTCAGACAGCTGACTGAAACAGCAGGGGCTACCCATATGTGTTTATTGCCCCTATGCAGGTGTGTCCTTGCTATTTCTTATCAGCACTGCCCTGTTGCATCCCTGAATTCAGTAGGATGATGTGAATACCATGAGGAAAAATGATTGTCACCTTCATCACCATATCTAAATACTCCAGAAACAACTCAGATGACTGTGGGCTAGGTGTGTTCAAAGCTTCCCTTAATAAGCCCCTTTGACATGAGAGAGGAGTTACTCTTAAGATAAAATAAGTCCTTTACTTGAACTTTTCCTCCCTTAAGCAGTTTTTAGAATTGATCCAGTCCATAATGTTGAAATATGTGACAGTTAACATCACCCCAAGACTTCTTGCTACCTCATTTAACCAGTCTTCTTGTAACATATGTGCCTCATTCTTGCAAACTCTAACAGCAAATCTATAAAGCAAAATCTAATGTTGCATATACAAAGGCCTGAATTTTTATCTTAGCCTGTGGTTGAACTGGTCTTAGGAAAATTTTCTGTAGTAGGTGTGAAGATAATTTTAGGCGTTTTCCTGGCCAGTATTTCTTTTTACTTTTTTGCAAAATATTTTTATTTTTATTAGATAACATTTTGTCTCATCTCAGTAATTATTAAATAATTCAAAATGAAATTTTCATATAAAGTGATATTTGAAATAAAAGTGATATTATTGGGAAATCTAGTTAAAATTTAAAAATGATTATCTAAAGGTATAGCCTTCAAGTAAAGGTTATATACTAGTTGAGTTCAAATTACAGAAATAGTCTTTTGAATATAAAGCCAAAAAAAAAAAAGAAATTTATGGATATTTCTTGAAATCCAAATTGAAGAACCCTTGACAGTTTGAAGACTCTTGGGCTTATTTGTGGTGGGAATTTGTAAACTGCCATTCGTGATCCTGGCTGTACAGCAGAATCACCTGGAGCTTGTAAAACTACTAATATCAGGCCACCCACTGCCCCCCTACTCCTCAATCAATCAAAAATTTCTGGAAGTGTCACCTGGACAGAGATATTTTTAAAAAGCTTCCCAGGTAATTCTGATATTCAGCCAGGACTGAGCCTCTGGTTACGTAAAATCATAGTAATTGCCCATACCTAGTTTTGGAGCCTTGCAAGCATGGCCTTGTTAAATCTTTGAGGGCAAAGGCTTTTTCTAACTCTTCTCTGTTTCACCAATAGATGACAGCCCAGCACCTCTTTTAAGCACATAGTAAATATTTGCAAATGAGTTTCATTTGTTTTAAAATATTGCAGATTTCAAGCTGCTCTCTAGCTCAGACTGAATTTATCTCCCCAGATAAGCACAGGCTAATATGCACAATTATCAAAACAAACAAATGACACACAAAACAGAAACCAGGTTGTTTGTATGAGATGGTGAGCAGAGGAGAAGACAGGTATGATGGGAGTGGCCACCTGGGGCATCTGGGAGGAGGGCATGTCAGGCTGGCCAGAGCTCCTGAGGACTTGGCAGGACCCAGAAGCTTTTCTCTGTCTATTCCCATCTCTGTAAATCAGGAACAAGTACATGTTATTATTATACCTTGAAATAAAACCCACCCGTGCCTTGTCAATGCATGCTCAGTATCTCCTGAGCCAACCTTAGAATACTGTGGTGTAAGGAGAAATAATTTTTCCTCCTGTGGTGTTTAAGCCTAATTCAAATAGAAGCTACGCTGTAATTATCTTCACCTGTCATTCGTGGATGAAATGGTAACTGAAGAAAGCAGGATAAAGGTGTAGGTAATGAGGGCAGTTTAGTGTTACTCAGCTTTTTCCATTTGTACACATGGGCTGGTTCACAGTATTTTTTCAGGTTAATTGGTACTTGTCACATGTAGATATTTTAATTGTTCAAATACTTTTAAGAAATCAAAACATTAAATAAAGTAGCAGCTTAGAATAGCAAAGTGGTTTGATTTTTAAACAAACTAAATTGACCCAAGAGGTTTTGAAATGACTGTATTTTTCAATTATATTTTTGAGGAAAATAAAATGCATACCAATTCCAAATTGGTGGCTGTAGATACTTTTTAAAAAATAGAGTAACACAAATCTTTTTCTTTACTAGAAAAAAACAAGTTTAGAAGCAAAGAAAATGCAGTGAAACTTCTTAAGAAATGCCAATGTCTGAATACTTTATATGTTTGTTTATAAAGAGATTATTTCTCAAATAATCTTTGTAGCGTTTAAAGGGTACTGGCAATTTCAAAGCGAAAATCTGTTTTTATGTTACAGAATATTATCAGAAATACCAGATTTATTTAAGATTTGAAAGATATTTGTGGGACTTTTGGTTTTTTATTGAATCTTCACGTATTGTAATTTATAATGTGGAAGAATTTGGGTTTTTTTCCTTGCTCATCATTCAAATTTTTTTTTAAAATAAAATCCTAACACCAAATTGTCAATTTTTACCCCTCCCTAAACCCCTCATTTTGAAAGTCCTTTTACAAATTAATAAAGGTGTGCAAGATGAGAACTGTGGTAAGGGCCTAAACTTTGCAAAGGCACAAGCATATCTAAAAATAATGATAATAACCAGCCACCGTCCCCTAGTTTGCTTTCCTATAATTGCTACTCAGGAGTCACATAGCTGATATTCATAAAGATTTTTAAGTTTCTCCATAGATAATGTCACCTTTTTGAAACCTAAGGGTAATTTTTGAGGTATCTTCCAGGCCCTGCATTCCAGTGGATTGTCTGACCCATCCACCCAGAGGCCCATACGAAAAAACTAACACAACTGGTATCGTGAACCCCGCCCAGGAACTGACTCAACACAAGAAGATGATTTCTACACCCCTATGATTTTGCCATGAACCTAGCTGATTAGCAGACCCAATTGCCTAATCTTTTGTTTGCCAAACTATCTTTGAAAACCCTTCTCTCAAATTCTTGGTGAGGCGGATTTGAGAAATTCCTCCTGACTCCTCACTTAGCACTCTGCGGAATTAAACTCCTTCTCTGCTACAACCATGACTGTCTCAGTGTATTGGCTCTTCTCTGTGCAGCAGCTAATACAACTGGGTTAGTTGGTGACAATTTTATGGAACAGCGTTGTGCCCATCCCATTTTGCATATCCTGACTTAATAAACAAGGGAGAAAAGTGTTGAGTACAATGGGTACTTATGAGTGGGTATCTTATATCCTGCTCTATTTGGACTAGAACCCTAATCTTTTATAACTTTTTCTCCTTAAACTTATGCTTTGTGTGTAATTAATGAGAATTATAACCTCAAATAAGGCAATTGTTGACTTTTTCAGTTATTACAGTATGATCCTGAAAGGGGGAAAGACTGAACATAGCCCTGAGAGGTGTTCAGCCCAGGTTCTTCTCTGGCTTGTGTGACCCATGAATAAGTGACCTCTTCCTACTTTCTTCTGTTTAAAGCAGAACTGAAATAGTCTGTTCTCTCCTTACCCCTAGGAACATTGTGAAGATTAAGAACATATTCTCATTACTCTGCTTTGGTTTTCTGAAATAAAGAAGGTGTATTGGGCGTGGTATTGTTACCATGAGTGCTGCTCGATAAGAACCTAGATCTTAGGTTTTTTGGTATTGTTTTTTAACTTACATGGTATCGTAATAGTGAAAGATTATGTTTTCTTCAAAATATGGTAAAATTAAGTGTTCTTACAAAGTCTTTTACAAAATGATAATGTTAACAA
Source organism: Lepilemur ruficaudatus (assembly GCA_963574885.1). Classification (NCBI taxonomy): domain Eukaryota; kingdom Metazoa; phylum Chordata; class Mammalia; order Primates; family Lepilemuridae; genus Lepilemur; species Lepilemur ruficaudatus. The sequence goes on from CAUYRT010012755.1 coordinate 22,121, forward strand.
CACACTTTATTTGAAAGTAGCTTAATTTTCATTACTGAAATATATTTGCTTAGAAATATCTCTATGCAATGGGTGTTATTACATATGTGGATTTAAAATATGTTCCTTAACATTATCTTCTGTGACTATTCAATCTCACTGGGTTTTTCTATTTAGTTAGCATTGGTCTTTTCTTCATTAAGGCTACAAAAAATCAAAACCTTGACCTGAGTAGTATAATTTCCACATTTGTCTCTTAATCAATTTGATATGAGAAGCAGCCCCCTTCTTTTTTTTTTTTTCAATACCAAATACTTCAGCTATTTCCAGCAAAAGAGTTTTTGTTTTTTTTCTCTGTGAAAGAAATGCCATGGGGAAGGGAAATGCCTAGATGGTTTGGCTCCTGCTATGTAGAAAGGAAGATAGTATCTTCCAGCCATCCTCAGGAGGTCTTATACAAGAGGACAAGTGGCTTCGGTGCTCACTGTGGCCCTCCTGTCTCCTGTCTGTTTGGAGGTCTTGGGGATGTGTCCTGCAGATGCTTTGTGTAGTTCTTTAAAAGGAAATTTGGGCTATCATATTAATACAATAAACACAGCCTTGGACCTGATATTATTAATAGAAAGCAACTTGAGTTGAAAAGGCAATGAGAAGAAGATGAAAAGACAATAGGATGACAAGGTGTGTGTAAATGGTGTTGAGCGAGTTGCTATGTGCATTAGTCTGGTTCTATTTCTCTCTATAAATAAATAAATATTTATATAAGAATTGGCTCACAGAGTTTACGGAGGCTGAGATGTCCCCAAATCTGCAGGCAGTGAGCTAGAAAACCAGGAGAGCTGATGGTGTAAGTTCCAGTCCAAGTCTGAAGGCCTAAGCACCAGTAGAGCCAATGGTGTAAGTTCTAGTCCACGTCCAAGTCCAAAGGTAGAAGATGACCAATGTCCCAGCTTGAAAGAGGTAGAAAGAGAGACCTTGTTTCTTATTCAGCCTTTTTGTTCTATTCAGGCTCTCAACAGATTGGATGATGACTACCACATTGTGGGGGGCAGTTTGGTTTACTCAGTCTACTGATTCAAATGCTAATCTTATCCAGAAATACCTTCACAGATACACCAAAAATTATTTTTAACTAAATATCTGGACACCCTGAGACCCAGTCAAGTTGACACATAAGATTAATCATTATACTGGGCAAAGACAGTCAAAGCACCTTAGTTGTAGAGGGACCAAGAGAGTTCACCTTTTGGAGTTTCCCCTCAGTCCTGTCTTTTGAAGGCTAGAGGTGTTTTTGGTCTCCCATCTGTGAGCTGTCCATGGGGCAGTGACAATGTTGTGGTGGTCACCACATGGCAGCCAACTACACTTCCTGAATATTGCTGCTCAAAGTCTATGTGCATTTTTAGCCCTTGGGATAATTAATGATAACCTAACCTGTTTAAGTGGAAACTGCTCAACCTGTGATGAAATGTCTTCATTACCCATGTTGATGGTGGCATAGAAGAACATAGCTAGCTGAAATTCACAGTAATCCAGAAACTCATTTAAGTCTACTTTTCTTCTGCTAAGAGGTAACAAAATTAATTGCTTTTCTGTACCTGCACACTCAGAAGTTGGTGCTTCAAGAAATGAAATGACAAAAAGGCAGGTGATTTAGAAGGAGAAGGAGAACTGCCTTGGATAATATATGAACTGTTATCTAACTTCCCCATTGGAATAGATTTGAGTGTCAGTTAAATGCTTTGCTTGGTGTTTCAAGTTTAATGAGACAGCTACAAATGCACTAAAATCAGTGTGTAGAACATGCTAAGTCCTTCTGACTTGAGTACCTTGGTACTTTAGTTCCTTTATCTGGAAACTCTGTTTTTGTCATTTTGAATGGCTTCTCTTTCTAATCTTGGCTTAAAGGTTACTTTCTCAGACAGGCCTTCACCAGCCATTCTTCTTTATCTAAAAATATGATCCCTACTTCTATTTTTAGGTTTCTTTCTAATGATCTCCTATTTTTAGGTTTCTTTGAATTGTTAGTTTCATTTGCTGTCCTGTGTCTGGCAGCTAGCATAGTGCCTGTCACAAAGTAGAAGCTCAGCAAACATTGGTTGAATGAATGAATGAATGAATGAAAATGCTGTGATTACTTCAGCAAAAGGCACTTAGTGTCTAGAGCAGCTCTGTCCAATACATCTGTAATGATGGATGTGTTTTGTGTCTGCTGTCCAGTGTGGCAGGCACTACCCACATGTGGTTCTTGAGCACTTGAAATGTGGCTAGAGCAGCTGAATCTCTGATGTTATTTAGTTTCAATTGATTTCAGTTTAAGTAGCCACATGTGGCTAGTGGCTACTGTATTGGGCAACACAAATCTTGAGAATGAGATTTTATTAGTTTCTGACATATAAAAATATTCCTACTGAACACTATAGCAGTAAACATAAGTAATTTCTGAAGCTGAAAAGGTCTTCTAAAAGTAGTACCATGTGTATAATTCATTTTTCAATATACAGTAGGTGTGTTTTATGGTTTACTTGAGAAATATGTTGGGTTAGAAGTATGACTATGACTCAAGTATTGTGACTCAAGTATTGTGACTCAGTATTGTCATTGCATTTTCCTTCCATTGTTTATTTTTGATTTTTATTATTTTAACTGCATTCTATCAAATTGACTAGAGCCATCCTGGCCTTTAGTTTGAGGGAAAACTCATTAGAGAATAAAGATTGGTTTACTTTGCATGCAAGAATCCTACAATTTCCAAGCCGGGCGCGATGGCTCACGCCTGTAGTCCTAGCGCTGTGGGAGGCCGAGGAGGGTGGATTGCTCAAGGTCAGGAGTTCGAAACCAGCCTTGAGCAAGAGTGAGACCCTGTCTCTACTTAAAACAGAAAGAAATTAATTGGCCAACTAAAAATATATAGAAAAAATTAGCTGGGCAGCTAAAAAATTAGCTGAGGCAGAAGGATTACTTGAGCCCAGGAGTTTGAGGTTACTGTGAGCTAGGCTGACGCCACGGCATTTACTCTAGACCGGCAACAGAGCGAGACTCTGTCTCAAAAAAAAAAAAAAAAAAGAATCCTACAATTTCCTTTGCATGGCTAACCGTTGTCAGCAAGTATAATATTTATGCAAACATTGCCTTTGACTACATAGCATGGATTGGTCCTGGAGTCTAAAAGCTTTTCAAATGAAGAGTAGGATTTAGAAAAAGAAGAAGAATTAGCAGATTAAACTTTAATAATATATTAGCACTTTCCAAGTGAAGGTAAGATTTTTAAAAGATTTAATAGAATAAACTTTAATAATTAATGTATTAGAGCCATCAGATTTAAAATAAACTGCTAATGTTTTGTTTATATTCAAGTTTTGAAATTAGAAATAAAAAGATCCTTCAGGAGCTGGGTTTTATGCCAAAGAAAAAAAAAGAGAAAAAAGAGAATCTACAGTTATATCTTTTGCTGTATTAAAAATAAAATGTTTAAAAGACATGCTTCATGATGGATTTTTTTTATTGTGGTAAAATATATATAACATGAAATTTACCATTTTAACCATATTTAAGTGTACCGTTCAGTGGCATTAAGTACATTCACATGATTGTGTAACCGTCACCACTATCCATTTTCCAGAACTTTTTCGTCATCCTTAACTGAAATTCGGTGCCAATTTTCCCAACCCCCCCGGGCCTTGGTAGAATAGTGGTTACTATTCTACTTCGTGTCTATGAATTTGATTATATATTTTTTAATTCTTGTCCCCAATGATTGTCTAAACCAATATATTACTGATACCTATGTGCCTATAGGGATCACCTCCTTTAAAAGGACTGTAACCTAACTAAATGCATAATTGCCTTATTTTGGGAAATGGTAGATACTTCTTGTTAAGGATCTGAAACCATCCAATTTAGTCATTGCTCCTAGCCATCACTAACCTTACATGCTCACCCTGAGTCAGGCCATTTTTCTCATTAAAAAAAACAATAATTCTAGAAAATTACTTTTAAGTGACAGGTGGTAAAATTGACTTTCTTGCATATGTGCCTGATATTCCAAACTTTTTACCAATCTGTATTGAGAAAGGCAAAAAGAATCAATAACGGCTATTTAGTATTTTTAATACTTCCGAGCTTGTCAGTATATCATTGTGAACACTAGGCAACCATGCAAAATAAGTACATTTAAACTTAGGAATTCAAGATGCTCTTTAGTCATTTAATGAGCAATAGAAATTTTGGGAATTTGAAGGAAAGTGTTACCTTCACCACATGTCTTGCTCTGTTTTGCTGTGGGTACATCACTGTGCTCAGGAGACTAAGAAACAGAGCAGGAGATGCAGCCCCGGAGGTGAGAGGCTTACCGTTGGCATGTGTGCTTTAGAAGCAGCAGCAAGTGGGCGTGTAAGGTGGCCTGTTGTAAGGGCTGTAAACGAAACACACTGTCCATGGCATTCAGAGGAGGGAACAGACACTTCCTGAGTGGACGTTAGGGAAAAGTCCTGAGGGAGATGGTATTTATGGTAGGCAGAAGGGCATAAGCCATTTTAGGTAGTGCACATGGAGAAGGGAGAGTCACATGACACGGGCATTCCTGATGGAGCAGACCACCAGCATTTAGGATTAGTGGGAGACAAATAGCTGTTGTTCTAGTTCCGTTCAGCTGGGGTGTGGGGTGTAGTCCCTGGGAGGGAATGGAGCACTTTGATAGGCCAAGTGAAAAAAACTTGTGTTTTAGAAAGGTAGGTCTAGGAATGGTGGCTAAGGTAAATCAGAGAAGGTAATTATTTAAAAGGGAAGGTGGTTAAAGGCTGTTTAACTATCTAGGAGCATATCTGAAGGTGTCTGCATTATGTCAGCTGTGGTGAGAGAAGAAAGGCAGGCCAAATGACAGATAATGTCAAGACAGAGGTCTTACCAACTGACTGAACGGAGGGGTAAAGGAGAGAGTGGCCATAAAGCCGCTAGGTTGTAATGCATACTGTATAACAGTCAAAAGGTATCAACGCACGTATGATGAAAAGTAAGCCTTTCTCCTGCCTCTGTCCTTCAGCTGTTACCAGTTCTTATACATTCTCTTATATATGTATGTATATGCATAACCTACATCTATTCCTTTTCTAAAAAGTGTCAGCTACCATGTACTTTAATCAATATCTTATTTTTATCATGTAACAATACATCCTGGTGATATCCTATATCAATACATGTAGAGCTGCCTTATTCTTAATTTAGTCAGTCCCCAATTAATAAAAATTTGTTTGTCTTTGGCTCTTACAAATTGTTTAGTGAATATCCTTGTTTATGCGTCATTCTGCACACATACAAACATGTTTATAGGTTTAAATTACTATTTGTTGAATTAAAGGATATGTGCATTTACATGTTGGTAGATACTGCCAAACTGCCTTCTATTAATATAAAGGTTTTACCAGCAATGCTTCTTTCTTAGATCCTTCCTAATAGTGTTATTAGATAATTTGATATTTCCCAATCTGAAGATTAAAAAATAGTATCAATTGTCATTTTAATTTGCATTTCTCTAATGAGTGAGATTGAGTATATTTTTATAGCTTTCAAAGGCATCTGTAATTCCTTTTGGGGGAACTTCTTGTCATTAGTTGACTCCCATGTCTCTGTTCAGAAGTTGGACTTTTATGGAATGCTTATGGTGGTTTCTTATAAATCATGATTCTGGAGTATTGGTAGATATATTAGGATCCACCATTTGGTGAGTATATTAAGAGCAAAGGAGGCAGGCAGCAGATACAGATTTCTTTTTCAAGCAACCTGAAGCGGCAGAGAAAAGGCCATAGTTTGGAGAGGTGAAGAGGTTGAGGGAAGCCAGAATTGTTTGAGGTGAGGTGAGAAGTGTCAGATGCAGGGACAGGGAGCAGTGCCCAGGAGGTGGCTGAGGGAATGTAAGCCTGAGCCTGGTGTGGCCACAGCCAGAGGAGCTGCCCAGAGGGAGAAGAGAGAAGGAAGATCCAAAGAGACTGGGGGTGAAACTGCAGGTGCAGGAACATGAGTCCTGTGCTGCTGAAAAAGGTGGGGATTTGTCCTTAAAGAGAAGAGATTTTCAGTCTTCTGAACATTTTTCTTAATGTGTGCTATATCTGTATGAGGAAAATCCCATCCACAACTACTCTGGAGAGACCCTTAAAATCTGTAGGAGGGCATGGAGGACCCTCAAGGGCTTGTGGTAGCACGTGGCAGATGCTCAGTCATTCCTGGCGTATGAGGCTGCAGCACAAGTGCGTTCTCCATTCTGGAGACTGCTTTTTATCTCTCCGTGAGCAGTTTGACATCAGCAGCTTTAGGGCAGGTAGAGAAGAAATTAATATCTCTCTAAGCGTCAATGAAACCATGGAGGCCATGTTGGGATATTTTTCACAGTGATAATGTCTCTGTGGGTAGCAGTGAGCTATGCATCCTGGTGAGCAGTTGCCCTCAGCGCTGTGGACAATGGTGTCGCCTGCACTCTGTGGAATTCCTCACAGTCTCAGGTGCTGCTCCTTTTCGCAGGGCTCCTTCACTCCAGTTGTTTGCACTCATTGTTAAGAAAGTTCCTATGGGGAATGTGGTTCTTACATTTTTCTCTCTTCTTTCCATCCATGGTCTCATCTACCTGCCTAGAACATGTGTGGCCCTCCTTTTGCATAACAGAATTTCAAATATGATGGCTATATCCTTCTTATGTCTCTGTTTTTGCTCCTGCTCTTCTGAATGCTTGATTACCAGGCACTTTACACTTTAATTTCTGTAGGTTTGCATTTGGTACATTTCAATGAATATTGAATTAATTATTTTCAATGAGGGCACATTACTACTTTTCTTCTTGTTCATAAATGGAATTATAATCTTTCTGTCCATGTTTACCTATAGCAATTTACAGTGCTTATCATAAAGGCATTAAGATTATACTTCTATTCAGAATATAAAGTGCTTTTTCCTACCTAGGCTCTGTTACTCTGTATATAGAAAATAAATATATGTATATGTGTATGAGTGTATATGTGTATTTTTTTGTCTTTATTGAAGTGTAATTTACATATCATGTCTTTACTCCATTTTAAGTGTACAATTAAATGGTTATTAGTAAATTTACCAAGTTGTACAGCTATTCACATAAATGAGTTTTAGAGGATTTCCCACCCCCCATTGAGACCCCTAATACCCATCCCCAAATACACACTTCAAGCATGTATATGTGTATTATATACACAATTATATGTATAATAATGTATGTATTTATAAAATATATGTATGATATATGTACAGAATATTGTATGTAATTATATGGATAATGTATAACATGCATAATTATATATATTATGTAATTATGTATATAACACATATGTTTGTGTGTGTGTGTGAGAGAGAGAAAGAATAGTTTCCACATCTTAAATAATTTCCAAATTCACTTTGATGACACTTACTAGGTCCTGTTTCCCCTCTAAACCCTAAGTGCAGAAAGCCTGACCTCATCAGACCTAACTCAGGAAGAAAGGCTGCTCTTGTGGCCTCTGGGTCTACCCGTGCCTGCAGAACACAGAGCATGGCTGTCATCCCATGGCTTCGTTCTGTTGAGGGCTTCCTGTTAACTCTTCAGGTAAAGAGCCTAGCAATGTCTTTTATTACCTGGGAAGCTAAATTTGGTTTTGGTGTTGATTCTTTCCAAAGCAAAGAAGAAAATTTCCTGGGTCTAGTAAAGTTCTTTAGCATGTGTTCTTATTTGATTTTGCATGTTGAGCCCAAGGCATTCCTTTGCCTGACTTGGCTTCTCAGACAGCTTTGTGGAGAATTGGGCTGTATAGACATTTGCCATGCACTTTGTGTCAAAGGTGGGAGTGGGGTTAGTGAGGAAGGGAAGACAAACGGGGGAATGATACTCATTATCACCCTCTTCTGGTGCTTGTGGTCACAACTGCTTGTAGAGGTGTCCTAAACCCTTCCCACCCCATTCCTTCCTGGCTGCAATATTTCCTCTCCTACCCTGATTCCCTTTTTGGCATTAAGAGTGGCCATTTTTTCACTGGCTACCTTCTTTTGCTCTTCCCCATCCCAAAATTAGCCTGGTGCAAGCCCACTGAAGAGGCGTTCAGTCTGTGTTCCTCCACGCTTTCTCCCACCTCATAGCCATTCCCCCTTCCATAGAAAGAATCCTACAGAGTCAGCCTACTTTCTGTCAATGCCACCTCCTTAGAGGATGTTGCAGAATGCCAAAAATTCTTTATCAGAAGTAGCTGTGTTCTTATGAATGGTTAGATAGAAACCTCTTCCAGAAAAATCACCATTAGTACAATGAAGATTTCTTTAAGTTGCAGAGATCTTTAAACTAACTCCAGCCTCGTGTGGTTCCAATTGTTTTTTAAAGAGTTGATTCATCTTCATGACCATACTTTTGGAAAATTTAAAGCTGTTTACTCAACTGAAAGCAGAGGAAAGAAGTCACAGAATTCTCTACTTGTCAGAATATCAGACTTACCCATTGTAGCCATCTGTCAGGTTCTTCTATAGTATTTTCTTTCTTCTTCCTACCCTGCCTTGCTCCCAGAGCCCTTTTCATTTTTATCAGGGAGTGTCACTGCATCCAAGATGTTCTTTCCCATTACTTATTGGCCGTGTCACAGTTATGACTGGGTGATGAAGATTTTCTCCTCTGGGTCTTACTTTCCATCTGTGCTAAGCCCAGTGATTGTCTGTTGTATCTTGTCCAACCATCTGTCCTGAGTGTTTGCTGTCTTCTCTTTTTGATGTTTCTAGTCAATAGGAGCAACTTCTTTTGATACCTTATGGTGAGGGCAGGATTACCCTTCACTCTTGTGCTCTGTACTCTTCTCACCAAATGTGTTTTCTGACACTACAGAGTTTGATGACAACCATTCTAGGACACAGCCATGACTTGTGGTTTTGAATATAAGTAGGGGGATTCTCCCATTCATCAATCAAATACACATGCTGCGCTGGGCACCATTCTAGGTATTGGCAGTATGTGGAGGTAGCATGTGGGGACAGATAAAAGTCCCTGCTCTCATGCAGCTTCATTCTTATTATGGAATTTAAAAACATCCTTTTAAAAGAGAATTAGAAAAATACCACTCTGTTGGGTTTTTAATACGTAGATGAGAGACAACAGCTACTGGTCAGTGTGTGCGATCACTTTACTGACTTTGATTTTAAGCAACCCAGTTATTGAATCTGTTTTCTCTATCATCAAAATGGTGCTAATTTTAGGATGTTGTAAGACATTTATAGGTATAGATCAAGTCATTTATTCTGGGTTGAATTTCCAAGATGTTTAACTCTCAACATTAAGGTTATAAAGAGTATATTTCCTTAATTTGCTATGTTTTATTCACCATTGACATGCCTTTAGAGTAAGAATTTTTATGGTTGATTTATTTTTAACGGCGAAAATACAATATTTTTTACAATGTAAGAAACTGTTAACAAAATATTTTGATGGCACATTTAACATATAACCTGAGTCAACTTCCAGATTTAAGGTGAAACTGAAGGGATCATATTTAGGTTTTAGTGCTTAGAAGTTTGAACATTCTATAGTTTCTACCACTGCCTTAAATTCTTGCATCAGAGAAAATCCAAAACAGAAGAAATGCTACTCCTTTTTGCTCAGGGTCCTTCTGACTATATTTTCTAGTCAAAAAGTATAATAAAGTATAATATCTTCAAGACTGGTATTAACTGATGGTGTTTTTATGTGTGAAATTGTTTTTAAAAAATTAAGAAATAGCTTGCTGCATGTTACATTTCCTAAAACTACTGGAAAGTTGACTTTGGGTATATCTTTGGAATCTGGAACCTTCATTGGGAAGTCTTAAATCAGAGATGTTTTAACCTCAATTTATCTGCTTTGTACCAATTATTATGGCAAATGACTTGTGTGTGTTTGGGGATACAGTAATACTTGACAATTAAGGCTCCCTCATGTAGATGTTTCTCTAGTGAAGTAGTATACTTTGTATACGAAGGTGGCAGGTTCTATGAATGTGAAAGCTCACTGATTGCCTTTAAATTATGCTTGGCATTACAAATCCCATGGGATAAAAGGTCATCAAAGTAGTTTGGATGTGTACTTTATTGACACCTTAAAATATATAATATATTTATTTCTAAATTTTTAAATTTTGAAAATAAGATAGCCTGGATTAAATAATATATTTTCAAGCCAATGTGCTTATTTAGAATGTAGTTCTGTTTTTCCACTTGAACGACACAAACTCTAGGTTGACATACCCCTGTTTTGATGACCTGTGGTTGGTTGATGAGATCAACTTTGTTTGGTAATATCTCCCCAGAGGTTGGTTTAAACAATTTTAGAATGGTAGCACTGTGCTAATCTTAGAAGGAAAATTTCTTTCCAAATGACTCCTCAGAAGTATATACCATATACGAAAATCTGCCTTTATCCTTCTTAACTTTCATAAATTTCATAAATAGGTATAGAAACCTATGAGCCAGAAATATGGTATGATGTATGTTTACCATTAGGAAAAATGCTTGATTACCTACCAAGTACCAAGTTACTTTGATTAGTTAAATCTTATTGATGTGATCTAATACAAGGAACTTGGTATTATCCAGCACATGAAGCTTCTGCTTAACCTTGATTCTTTCATTTGTCATTGGGATTTCAGTAGGATACTGATTTTGAATAAGTTGAACATCTTATAATCTTTGTTCCAAAATCTAGTGCTGCTTAAAGTACTTCTCTGAGGCCGGACGCGGTGGCTCACGCCTGTAATCCTAGCACTCTGGGAGGCCGAGGCGGGTGGATCGCTCAAGGTCAGGAGTTCAGAACCAGCCTGAGCAAGAGTGAGACCCTGTCTCTACTAAAAATAGAAAGAAATTAATTGGCCAACTAAAAATACATAGAAAAAATTAGCCGGGCATGGTGGCGCATGCCTGTAGTCCCAGCTACTTGGGAGGCTGAGGCAGA
>CAUYRT010012756.1:0-75956 GCA_963574885.1 Lepilemur ruficaudatus
CGGCCTGTTAATTTCTTAATGTGCCTAATTTATAAGTTAAACTTTAAACTTTATCATAGGTATGTATGTATAGGAAAAATAAAACTGCTGTAGTTTAATAAGTATGGCTTGGCTAAGCAAAAACTAAGGACTGTCAATGAAAGCTTAAAGTATCCAAGAGATTTAGAAGTTGTCTAATGTGCCACTGGGAGTTATTTATGTAAGTGAACAAATTTATTTCTCATTTCTTCCTAAACATAATTTAAAATTCACCATTAAGTTCAGTATTAGGAAGTTTTGACTAAGATTCATTAGGCTAAGTTTTAAATATATTCTATAATGTTCAGCCTTATCATTAGTCTTGATCTTAAAATTCTTTTATCTGACAATTCACTAAATAAGAATCCCAAATTAGTACAGAAAAGATGAGATTGTTTCTGTTATTGGATAGTTTCCCATTATAATGCATCTTGATCTTATTAATGAGATGACATTTTCTTCATTTGGCTCTTTCCATTTCGTATTTTACATGTATAGATACAGGTCTCCTAACCATGTTTTAAATTAGCAGTTTACATTTAAATGAAAGAATTAGAAACATGTTTTTATGTGGAAAATTTGTCAGTCTATTTGCTTATCCATTTAAGAAAGATTACTTGGAAACTATTATAGACATTTGCTTCACTTTTGTCTTTCTTTATACTTAATTGCATTTTAAGGATGCAAATTACACTAAGAAGTTTTGTTTAGAAGACTTTTGTTTCCAGTAACTCATCTGTAAAGTTAACTAACTTATGATTGGATGGTCAAGTATCATTATATAAATAAGGTATCTTTCCAGTTATTTATTTTTTTATATACATATAGGTACTCAGCAAACTGGGATTCTGGTTTAAAATGCAATTCTGACTCAGAGAGATTGGAGAGAGAATCCAGGAATTTGCCTTTTAAACCAGCATCATAGAAGATTCTTATATAAATGATCTGCAGACCACTTTGTGAAAATTCACTTTGATAATTAAACATGCTTCTTAAAATTAAAATATGGAGTTTGGCTCCTAGTAATAATGGTAGACTAAGTGATATGGTCCATTAATAATGCTGAAAACAATTAGAAAAGTGGGATGAAACAGAAATAAGAGTCTGTTTGAGGTTTTTTAGTGCTAACAAAATACTGAAAAATTGTGAGCCCAGATCAGAGACTATCCAAGAGACATATGTGGCACCTAGAAGTGTTTTATCCTTAGAGGTGTTTGCCAATTCCTGTAGATCCAGATATCTGCCATTTCCAATAAAGATGACTAAAGGGCTAAGAAGTTGAGTAGAGATACTTAGAATCATGAAACCTAGGGGAAAATTTTAGTTCAAGGCCCACAGAGAAGGGAGTAGTACCTGATAAATCCTCAGAGGATGAATCTGAAATACACCAGCTCATCCATAGAATGAAAACCAACTTCAAATTATTTTAAATCCCAATCTGACTTAGGGGACACATAATTTCTAGTACCCTTGCCCATCCCAGAAACAAACTTTTTAGAGGAAGATAAAATTATCCTAGGCTGCCAATTGTTTTGTTACAGTGTTTTTATAAAATCTGTTGATGCTCAATCAAAATAAAAAAAAAAAAATCAGGCATAAGAAAAGATAAGACTGGGCCTGGTGCGGTGGCTCACACTTGTAATCCTGACACTCTGGGAGGCCAAGGTGGGAGGATTGCTTGAGGCCTGGAGTTCAAGACTAGACCGAGCAAGAGTGAGAACCCATCTCTACTAAAAATAGAAAAAAGTAGCTGGGTATGGTGATGGATGCTTCTAGTCCCGGCTACTTGGGAGGCTGAGGCAGGAAAATTGCTTGATCCCAGGAGTTTGAGGTTGTAGTGGTCTATGATGATGCCACTGCACTCTAGCTGGGTCAACAGAGTGAGACACTGTCTCAAAAAAAGAAAAAAAAAGACTCCATAATAAAAAACCAAGAGAAACAACACCTAATAGAAACAGAGTCACACAGATGATTCTGATAATGGAGTTTTCAGATACAGATTTCAAAATGACTGCTTAATATAGGAGTTCTCTATATATTCTGAATATCAATCCCTTAATAGTAATGTGATTTGAAAGTATTTTTCCTTGTTCTATGGGTTGCCTTTTTACTCTGATAGTGTCCTGTGATATCCAAAACTTTTTAATTTTCATGAGGTCCAATTTGCATATTTCTTTGTTTCCATGCCTTTCATGTCATGTTTAAGAAATTGCCAAATCCAATGTAGTGAAGCTTTTTACCTATATTTTCTTTCAAGAGTTTTATGGTTTTAGTATTTTATACCTCAGACTATCACTATTTCTTTTAGTACAAGCTGGCAGTGCTTCTACTAATTCATCTCTCTCAAAAATTGTCTGGGTTTTCATATATTTGATTCCAAACTACTATGTGTGCCAAAAGCCATACCCACAATTCTTTTTTAGACATGGTGTTCTCTTTAGACATATATATACTTGGGTGTGCAACACATATCTGTGGAACTATGCCTTTTATATTTCTATTAATAGAAGTCACCCTTTTTTCCCAAGTAGAGATGTTCTGTGAAGTACTACCTTTTTCAGAGGTCTGAACACAGATCTAATAGCCATATCCTTGACAATCTATACCCAGTGCCCTGGATTTGGTCTTTTCCCTGAAGCTGTTTCTTAATGGCCACAGCTTTTATCTGGTGAGAAACAGTTTTATTTTCTAATGCTAAAATGTCTGGGTAGTCCATTGTCCCTTTAATTCTACTTGGAAATGGACCACGTTTTTTCTGATTTTATCTCTTTCTTGTAATACCTTTACCAGATGCAGCTAAAACAAACAGCTCATGCATTCAACATTTTCCCTCAAATTCTACTACCTGAACTCTACAAGTTTATTATATAATTTTCTCTCAGATTATCCTATGCAACATTTTTACCAAATATTTTGCCACCGTGGGTCATCCTTTTTCCAGTCTCCTGTAACTATTTCCTTGCCATTTTTCCAGCTTCCTCTTTCAGTTTCATACTACTTGCTTTCTAATTCCAAATCCACTATCATATTGTTTTAGGTTTTTGTTACTGGAGTACCCTAATGCTAGGTTACAATCTTCTGTATATTTTAGCTTTTGTTTAAAATTTAAGCAAAAATAATTTATCCATTCTCATGCATGTTAGGATGAACATATCTAGGCCTAGCTTGTGTCCAAACTGGAGTTTGGGTCCAAATCTACTCTTCTTCCTTGGACTACCAAGTCAGGGAATAATGTCATGATGATGGGAGAACCATGGACAAATTCACCTGAATTAGTACAATTCAAGGCTCTGTTTGTAACATAGCTACTAACATCTCAAAGTAAAGTGAATTCAAAAACAAAGGGCAGGGAGGTACTCTGCCTCTAATGAAAGGAACAGGAGTCATGTGGCAAAGGACGTAGATGCAAAAAGGGGTGAAGAACTGGGGCAAATAATACAATGTACCAAATCACTCAAATTTCAACCAAACAAACATGGCAAAGCTGTATTATCATGTAAAGTTTTCATTAGAAATGTACTGTTTTAGAGATAAATGTGACATTTTTTGACAAAACATTTAATTCAACTGGAAGCTAAAATAATTCTGAATATTTATGTACTTAATAACATACCTTCAAAAATACATAAAACAAAAACTTAACAGACAAGAGGGAGAAATACGGAAATTGATAATCACAGTGGAAGATTTTAACATACTATTCTCAATGACTTTTAGAGCAAACAGACATAGAGGGAAAATTTTAACACCACAATTAACAAACGTGATTTATTTATCTTGTATGCAAAAACTTTAGAATACATATTGCAACTACATAATGCCCATTATTTTTAAGTGCACACAACATTTAAAAATTGGTTTATTGTTTAGGTAGTTTTTAGGCTGCTATAACAAAATACCATAGATTGGGTGGCTTATAAAGAGCAAAAATTTCTCAAAGTTCTGAAGATTAGAAGTCTAAGGTTACAGTGGCCCCATGGTCAATTTCTGGTGAGAGCTCTTTTCTAGCTTGCAGATTGCTATCTTCTTACTGTATCCTCACATGGCAGAAAGAGAAGTAGAGAGCTCTTCAGAGTCTCTTTAATAAGGGCACTAATCTCATTCATGAGGGCTCCAGCCTCATGGGAGGTTTTAATTACCTCCCAGATGTCCCACCTCCTAATATCTCTTAGTGGGGGACAGATATTCAGTATGTAAAAACCATGTTTTAGCCAAAAATAACACATTTCAAAGAATTGAAATCATACAAAGTATATTCTCAGATCACTATGGAAATAGACTAGAAAAGAATAATGTAATTAGAAATATACCATATATTTGGAAATTTAAAAATATACTACTAAACATCCCAAGTCTTAAGGGAAAAAATCACAATACAAAAATGGAAAATATTTTTAAATGACTTAGGATGAAAATACTGCATATCAAAATTTGTGTGGGGGGTATAGCTAAAACATGCTTAGAAGGAAAATCTTGGCTTTAGATGAATATATTACAAAAGAAGAAAAAATGAAAACTCAGTGATCTGAGCATCCATCTGAAGAAGATAGAAAAAAGAATAAATCAAAAGAAGCTAGAAGGAAGAAAATAATAAAACAAGAAATTAATAAAATAATAAAGATTCAATATAGGACATCAACAAAGCCAAAAGTTGGTTCTTTGAAATAATAAAATTGATACTTATTTCCAGGCAAGACTCATAAAGAAGAAGAAGGATGAGGAAGGCATAACTAACCAAATTCAGGCATTAAAAAGGGGATCTGGTTGCATATTGGAATTACCTAGGATATTTTCTTTAAATATTGATGCCTTATATAAAAAGGAACACAAAAATATTTGTTGGATAAGCAAATTAATTCCTTAGAACTAATCTCAATTGCTAGAGTATGTGGACCAGTCATATTCAAAAGAAAGTATAATTTTGGAAGCAAACCCAGTATCAGAAGCCGAAGTTGGGGTCTGTAAACTAAAATCTGATTATTGAGATCTATGCTCAGCTAGCCATGACACTAAAAATATGGCTATTTTGGCAGATGCATTTTAAGCTTTCGTCTATTGAATATTTTATATTCATTATCTCATTTAGTCTTCCTGACAACCCTATGTAATATATGCTATTACTGTATCCATTTGGCAGCTGGGGTTCAGAAAATTTAGGTAACATGCTCACGGTCACAGAACTAGCAAAAGGTAGACCTAAGAATTGAACTCTTATATGTCTGTAAGGGGGAAAAAAGTACTCCTGCTGTTAACCACTGTCCCTTGTAGGTATTTTGGTTTTCTGCTGCACTGGAGCAGGTGATTTTTGATGTTGCAATATAAAAAATAACATTCTTACAACATTGCTACATGATTATGGAGAAATATTAGAAAATTCAGAGAAGCAAAAAATATAAGTAACACTGATAATTCCGTCATTCTCAAATAATCTTTTCTTGGGAAAGCAGGAGTTTTTTTAATCAACCTAAAAGAAATACAAAACACCTGCCATATAATATTAATATAATCTCCATCATTCATTTTTGTTCATTGTGTGTAATCTTACTTTGAAATTTGAGTACTTGACATGCATGGAAGAAGCAACGTAACGTATGTCTTTTAACTTACTATTGGCTATTTTTACCATTGGCTAGCATAAATTCATTCGGAATTCAATCACAAATATTTGTTAAACTCCTACTTTGTTCTGTGCGTTCTGCTACCTTTTGAGAATACAGTGATAATACAAACCAGACTTGGTCCCTGCCCTCATGGAGCTCTCAGTGGATTTGAGGAGTCTGATAGGGATAAAAAATGACAAAATAAATGTAAACCTGCCACTGCAATAAGTGCTATGAAGGAAAGGAATGTGAGTTTGTCACAAGAAGATTTGACCTAATCAGAAAAGGCTTTCCTAATGAAGTAACAAGTAAGCTGATATTTGAAGGAAAGGTAAAGTAGGGAGGGAGGAGCCTACCAGGAAAAAGTAACAATAAAGCCCTGGGACAAGAGGGACTTGGGGAATGAGGGAGAGAGAAAGAAGGCTGGCATAGCTAGGGTAGAGAAAAAGAGCTGGGGATGGTGGCATAAGATGGGGCTGGAGAGGAATGTAGGCACCAAATCCTGCAAAGGCCCTGAGGCAGGAGCATATCTGGTATACTCAAAGAGCAGCAAGGATTGCAGCACAGCTAGAGTGGCCTGAGCAAGGAGAGAATAGTCAAATTGAGGTTGGAGAGGGAACAGTGGGCCAGACACTCTTGCAGTACTGACCAATAGCACTTTCTGCAGTGATAAATGTTCTCTGTCTGCACCGTCCACTATAATAGCCACTACTCACTTCAAAGTGAGTACTCAAAACATGGCTAGTGCTATTGAGGAACTGCATTTTTAATTTAATTTAATAGCCTCTACCTGCAATGTACAGTATAGTGGCTGTTGAACACTTGAAGTGCAGCTAGTGTAACTGAGGAACTGAATTTTAAATTTTATTTAATTTATTTAAATTTAAATGTAAACAACCACATGTAAGTAAGTAGTGGCTACCATATTGGATAGAACAGTTATAGCCTTGTAGCCTTTGGCTTTTACTCTGAAGGAATTAAATTAGAATTACCTAAGGTTTATAGCCAAATTGGCTATAGCCTCATTAAAGGTATGAGGTAGGTCCTCCCAGTTAACATTCTCATGGAATACTATACTTTTTCATATCTCTTGTCGTGTGTTAACCAATGTAGGTATTTGTATAACTATTTAAGATCTTCTCTGCAACCCCCAACCACACATAAGATTATTATATTTTTTAGGGCAGGGATTGTGTTTATTTTATTCACACAGAATCTATAGCACATGGAATTGTAGTAGGTCCTTAATGAATATTCGATAGCTGAATAAATGAATAAAAAAACAATGACTATATAAGCAGTCTTTCTCTACTGTATTCATCCATCTGCTTTTTTATTCATACTATTACCCACTTATGTCTTACTTAAAACTACTTACTTAGTTACTTAAAACTATTAATAAGCATGAGTCTCTCTACTGTCCTTAATCCATGAAGCAGAGACCTTTTCTTACATAGTAAAAAAGATATTTAACCACCTTCAAGGAAGATCCAAAAGAACTGGTAAAAAGATGGTTTGATGACCTCTGTAGCTCAGAACTAAATTACTCTATAGTGACAACCCACTGTTTGTTCCTCAAGACCTCTGAGCTTTCATATGTCATAAGATTCCACCTTATTTTAAATGAATTGCTCATTTTGACAGAGTAATGATGGTATGTGACAAATGGCATCTGTCTCAATGGCATTTCCCTTAGCTAGCTTTACATGATTCAGTCAATGTTAGGTGGTTTTAGGATGTGTGCACCCTTATGTTGGGTTTGTCTTCTAATTTATTCTCTCCAAGAGCACTCAGTTCTGGTTCTGCACTCATGACAGAGAGGCCTTCAGTTACTTTGGTTAACAGTAGGACTGCCTTCTCCATCATATTAGAGAGTTGGAGAATTGTCAGAAAATCTTAGTACAATTTCTGAACTAGAAACTTACCATTGAGCTATTTCTTCATATGAAATGTGTAGTGATAGTTGTGGTGGAAGTGGGCATCCAGTGACCTGGGTGTCAATACTGACTTGTTCTCAGTTCACTGTGTCACCTTCAATATGTACACTGAGTGATTCAACCTAGAATCTGCAGAGATTCTCTCCTATTGCCTACCCTTTCAGTGATACTGGAATTAATAGAATGATTCACCTTTGTGAAGCTTACTAAAATCCTTCTATAAAACAAATTCTGTGCAAAGATGGTTGAGAGAGTATGTGCAGGATTGCTGGTGTTTCACACTAGGTCAACAGGAGCACCTATTCAAGTCAGCACAGCAGCGGGCCTCCTAAAAGTAGGTTGACTCTGCTTTGTGATATCTTAGGATATTTTTATTGATATCTCCTCTCTTCCTGCCAAAAGAAAAGCCTTGAGGCTGGAAGGAGGAATTAGAGTGTGTTTCCTGGGAAAGTAGTGCCACGGTGAACTGTATGTTGATTTGTTCTTCAAGCAGGTCTGGCAATTACCCGGAATACTAGGGCTTCATATTTTTCCAAATGTTTTTCCTTCTGCTTCATCATTCCCGATGAGAGAAACAAAACAGCATAAAGGAAAGCTACAGGTTACTCTGAAAACATAGAAAGTTTCTCGGGAGTAGTTGTCTTAGGTGGTGCTCTGATCACAGTGCTCAGAGCCACAGTGGTCCAGTAAAGCAGGACTGTTTTGAATCACAACGTGCTGTTCATTTCTATTCCCACTGCTGCTCCCAGGATTTCTTATCTCTTGGCCTAACAAATCATACTACACACACATACACACAGACACACACACATCCCCATCCCTGTCCAGTGCACCCAGTGGGGGGAAGGGGACAGAGAAGACAAAGTCATTTATATAATGTGTCTCCCTGCTGAGCCCCTAATGGCCAAAGCTTTTGTTCTGCATTCAGTGGCTGCATGTGATGGGCAGGAAGCCGCAGTCTCCCTTTGTTCCATGGCCTTATTCAGCAATTTAGATCCATCATAAAAATCAAATATGCATGTTGCAATCGCCTTGTATACAACAGCTTCAATTCTCACCTTTTTTAAATTTGAACTCCACAGGGGAAGAAAGAGAATGAAGGGAGAAAGGGAAAATGGGGGTAAGAAAAAAATTGCTTTGTATTTTTGCTTAGTGGACTGTAAAAATAGACAGTAATGAAAAAATATTTTTTTAATCTCATGGATGCATCCCATTCAAAACTAGACACACCGCCAAATTAGTCCTTCTGAAAATGCCCTCAAACCATCCCAGTTAGCTCAGACTCCAAAACTTGGATGTGAAATGATGGAAAAAGAGAAAAATAGGAGAGCATTACAAAAGAGTAGAAAGAGGAAGACTCTTTAGGGCTTGGAGAGTCATCCTGTTAGGGGAGGTACCACTGCAGCACATAATTATGGCCAAAAAGAATGTTTTCTGTTCAGCTGATTGTCATAAGTTTCTTTTGTAGAAGTGATGATTGGGGAAAAGATTCATAGAGGGAGTGAGAGAGAAATTACATTTAAAGATGTATTTCCTCTCAATAAAAATGAACACATTGACAGAGATGTTTTTGTCCACTTATTGATTTGCACACTATATTTAACATTTTCCCAGAACTTCAAAGCATGTGTTCCCTGGAGTTCAAATAAATTTGCATCAGCAGCTTTGGTATTGATTATTCAGAAAAATACAGAAACCCTTTACCTACTCTATTATTAGACTTGAGCAATGACTTTATAGAGGGGTTCATGCCCTAATATAAACAATATGGCCAGTATTTATTTGGTTTAATAAAAAATAAAAGATCTGAAGAACTGTGCCTCTTTCTGCCTGGTTTCACTTACTAATACAGATTTTGAAGGCTCAAGCTAAACTTGAAGCCAACTAGTTTGAAGATCCTTTGTCTATTCTTGTAAAATGGAGCTCGTACAGGGTAATTCCAGGGAGATTTGCTGTGGTCAACATTGTACAGACACTGAACATAATATAGGCTGGATGCAAACGGAAAGAGTGATCTTGAGGGTCATTTAAGGTTGACAAGCCTTTGATTGTCTGGAATGGAGCTGCTTCTGGAAGATGTACCAAATGAGTCTGGGATCAAAACCAATTTCACAAGTTTGATCCAGTTGTAATATGGAAATCCACCAAATTCTGCTATGACTAATTAGAGATGTGTGAAGAGGATTTCCCTTCTCCAATGTTATTGATTTTTCTTTCAAACTCCTCAGTTTCATGGAGAAAATCTCTGACATTTAAAAGTGTTCAATTTAGTACAGTTCACTGATGCATGTAATCTTTGCTAACTGCATCCCATTTTCTCTGAACTGGGTTTTTCAGGCTCTCTTATATCTGGGCATATTTTAGCTTTACTTTATATTTTAAGTAAAATCAAAGGTGCACTGAGGACATACAAATACTGAGAGGATAAATTTAATATTGGGATTTTTTTTAGCTGCAATTTATCCATTTCCTCCAATGGAAAGATTGAAAATTATCCTTGGCTACAAAAAAGAAGTATAATTTTAAAAAGTGGATTCCACACAATTTAAGCCTACATATGAGTCGAGAGATTTGTTTATGTCTTGAATCTATCTATCTTGGAAAAAGTAATAAAATTAAGATGGATAAAAGCACTTGGAGATTCACAGCATTGGATAAAATCTGTGATTGTATACTACCATAACTCATGGAAAAGCTATGGCTCTGTGCTACCTCTACCTTTCCCTTCCCTTCCTGTCCTGTGCCATCCTACTCATCCCATCTTTTAACACTATTCCATATCCAATATTGTAGATAGATGTCATACACTATAACTTCTCATTCTCATTAAAGTCAGGGCCATATGCTTGCATTTTATGTTTTCAGCTTCCCTCATATGAGGAAAGATACTAAACAGATGTATTAAGTGATAAACATTTCATATTGGAGACTGAAACATTTTCTCTTTGAATTTAAGATAATTTAATATATAAGGATATATATTTAATTGAACATTTTCTTCTTCCCTATCATATGGGAACTTTGCTCTCAGGTCTCTCTATCCAAGAAATAAGTTGTAGAAGACCTAGAGGAAAACTTGTTTCAGGATACTTTGTTTGCATTTCAGGTCATTCTAGTCAATACTGTTATTCTCACCTAATGCTTTAAATATAAATGTTACATTTTCCTTTCCCTCAGGATCAGAATCCCTCAGAGTGCCTTTTTTCTTTCTCAGCATTAAATACGTGCGAAACTAATGATAGGTCTCAAGTACTGAAATCTTTTCCTCCGCACACAATCACAAAGGTTCTGAGAGTGCAGCTTCCAGAATTAGACAATCTCAGTTCAAATTCTGGTTTCAGCTCTGTAATGTTGGGCAAGTTAAGCTTTAGTATCTTCATTGTTAAAATGAGTCTATGAGGATACTAGGACCTAATTCATAGGATCTTGTGAGTTAAACGAGATTATGTAAAGCATTGTCACAGGTTCATTTTCTAGGGAAGCAGACTCTGAGGTGGAAATTAACATTCAGGGTATTTATCAAGGGGTGCTGTCAATACTTGTGA
This sequence comes from Lepilemur ruficaudatus, assembly GCA_963574885.1. Classification (NCBI taxonomy): domain Eukaryota; kingdom Metazoa; phylum Chordata; class Mammalia; order Primates; family Lepilemuridae; genus Lepilemur; species Lepilemur ruficaudatus. Next base: position 11,101 of record CAUYRT010012756.1, read on the forward strand.
AAGGTGAGCGCATTCCCAACAAAGACCTCAGCCAGCCCTGCAGGAAGGTTTTTTTCAACTGAAAGCTGACAACTGACGGCTATTTTCTTTTAGCACTCTCATTAGCTGTGGAAATAAGTCCTTTATTCCTGAAAAGAAAGCAGGGTGCCATATCACAATGTCCACCAGAAGAGTTTAGTAAGTGGTCAATAAAAATTAGCTATATAGTACTGTAAATGTATATTTACCTGTGAGACTATGCTCAGTTTTCAGTATGCCAAACAGTTGCTCCCATTATATATTTCAACTATAAGGGGTAGTGTAGTATTTTGGTAAGAATATAATTTCTGGAGCTGGACTTCCTGGGTTTGAGTTCCGGTTTCCTCATTGGCAGATGAGTGACCCTAGATGCATTAGTCTCTCTGAGTCTCAGTTTCCTCATCTGTGAAATGGAAATAACAATAGTACCAATCTCATAGGGTTGTTATGAGGATGCAGCATGTTAATACTTATACTTTGAACAGTGCCCGGCATGTAATAAGCACTCTGTAAGTGCTAGTGCTTAGTATTTTTTTCTTCTCTCAATCCAGTTAAACATACAGTAGGTCCTCACTTAACATCATCAATAGGTTCTTGAATACTGCGACATTAAGTGAAACAAAATAGAATAATTTTTATTTCTCATCAGTGTTATAATGAAACAACATTATTTCATTATTTAAGGACCTGCTGTCCATCATTTTACTTAACGTCACAGTTTCCAAGAACCTATTGACAATGTTAAGGATTTACTGTAGTCAAAGAATACTTTGGAATTAGACAATTCTGGGTTTAAATCCCAGCTCTGTCACTTACCAGTTACTGTTATCATGGGCATGTTATTTAGTCTGTGATCCTCAGTATTCTCATCTTTCAAATAGAAATAATGATATCTACCATATAGAAAGCATAAAATATATAAAGTTATTATGAACCTATGTTTTGGTTCATAATAACTGTGTGTGTGTGTGTAACTATAATCCTGCCCTTCAGATGTTTTGAAGATTTTGTGAGTTCATGCATGAAAAGCTCTTAGAATGGTGCCTAACATAAAGTATGCATTCAGTGAGTATTAGCTAATATGATGGTGGTGAGGACGACTATATAAAGGTCTCTGCACAGTGCCTTGCATATACTAAGCACTCAAATATTATTTCTGAAGTCCTCCATGAATCTATTTTCTTTATTTTTTCCTTTTAGCCTTTCTTTTTTTTTTTTTTCGTTTTGAGACAGAGTCTGGCGTCAGCCTAGCTCACAGCAACCTCAAACTCCTGGGCTGAAGCAATCCTTCTGCCTCAGCCTCCCAAGTAGCTGGGATTACGGGCATGCACCACCATGCCCGGCTAATTTTTTCTATTTTTGGTAGAGATGGAGTCTCGCTCTTGCTCAGGCTGGTCTTGAACTCCCGACCTTGAGCAATCCACCTGCCTCGGCCTCCCAAAGTGCTAGGATTATAGGCGTGAGCCACCGCACCTGGCCTAGCCTTTATTTTCCATTCCATCTGGCCTGCTGTACCTTTATTCTTGAGTATTTCTTTCCTCTTCCCTCACTTACTTGTAAGGATTTTGGATGTTATGTGTAGGTCAACATTAAATCACATCCTCTAACATCCATAAAAAAAAAAAAAAGAAACAAAACTCTCTCTTTGTTTTTATTCTGGAGATAATAAGGCTGATAAGTGATTAAACATTATCTTCAAGTACTGAAAGGCTCTTGCTACAGAAAGGGTGGTTGCCACTTCTCCATCTTCAGGACAGAAGAAGAGAAATAGACTTAAATGGAGCATAAACACAGCATGGATGACAAAAGAGAATGATAGAATCTCTAATTCTGAGAGGCTGAAAACAAAGAATATTCTTAATTTATCTAGAATGAGTGTGTACATATGTTTCCAACCAAAGGAAAGAGAAAATTCTAATCTTTTCTAGCCACACAATTTTCTGATTGTGTTATCCCAAAATACTTTAAATACTGCCTCCTAGTGTGCACCTTGCTTGTGCTATGTTCTTCTGTTATATTATCTTTCCTGTTTTCATAACAGCTGGTGCCCTTTATAAATTCATCAGACAAATATCTTGATTTGGCATAGCCATCTACGATTTATAAAGGCTTATAAACTGTTTCTATTTATAGTACTATATAATAATAAATAACAAGGGTAGCCAAAACTTTCTTTTACATTCCAGAGGAAATAAATAGCCTGAATAAATTCATCTTATTCATACACACAGGATTTTTATATTGTTTTAGATTTAAACACTGTGAAGCATTAGCATTTTACATTAAGTTGTTACTTTGACAGAGCATTTGATAATATAATTATGGCCTTTATAATCAATCACGTAGAAAAATCATGTTAATTAAATAAACAAAAACTGAAGGAAAAGGAACATTTTGACTGGGTTGCTTTCATTGGAAGAAGAAAAAGAGTGGCTCAAAATAGAAGCAGACATCTGTGAAAATAAAGAAAAATCTGCAATTATTAAAAACCTAGACTCTCTTTTAGGTTATCATATAGAAAACTATAAAATTGCACAGCTACAAACATACCCTTAATAGATATATTAGAGCCGTATTTTTTTCCCTTTGTTTTTTAATTTTCTTTTAAAGCTGCATTTTTGATGACAGACAAAACTATCGTCTTTGTTGATACTTTGAGCTAGTATGGCATCTTTTGCCCAGGGACCTTAAATTCCCATAAATTCCATACAAAGTAGCTTTTACATGTTAAATATATAAAACTTGAGACTTTCTTTCTCTGGGGGTATATGCATTATATCTCATTGTTTTTAGGACTTTTTCTTTGGGTTTCTCCTGATTATCCCTGCTGAAAGGAGACATATGCCCAGTCGGTATGTTTTTGAGAGGCATTTATACCACCAGAGAATTCCTAATCGTACTTTCCCAGTTATACTTCTTCCCTTAAAAGTATGAGGGGCCTAGAATGATCCTTTTTTGGTTAAACACTCTAGAATTTTTATTTTACTATTTTCATGCTTTTTATGCTTTGCATGTAGCAGGAATTCAATAAATAATAGCCGAATCTGTTGTCATTTTCAAAGTGATTTTTTGGAATGCTGTGTATTTATTATATCAGTGTCCAAAACAGTTCTGGAATTGCCTTCAGAGCCTGTGGTACAGTCTTTTGAATATACTTACCTTTTCGTATCAATTGAGACATTTATTGAGTGTCTACAGTATTTATTTTTTAAAATCATGCTTTCACTCATTTCATTTACTTTCATATGTAGCAGTGGCCCACCAATCTACCTGTGTTAGTAATAACAACTAAGTGCTGAAGGAGGACAGTGAGAAATAAGTAATGGTTCCACTCTTCTAAGAGTTATAATTTAGATTTAGAAATGTACATGCAAATTAATATAGTATAAAATATAATTTATTTTATAATTAGAGACATGTAGTGGATAAACAAGGCAATCTGGATGAACATCATGGAAGAGATAGCATTTCAGTTGCTTCTTGATGGATATAGACATGGATAGGAAAATATGGGAGAAGGGAATGGCAGGCAAAGAGAAAATTGTAAGCAAAGAACTGAAAGCAGAAAAGTGCATGGTTCAGTCAGAGAATGGCGAATACTAGGTGAAGTAGCAAAATAAACAGGGAGGTAGAACAGTGGAGCCAGAGTCCCTGTACTAAACTCAGTGCTGAAACATATTATGTCCTTTGAGAAGTGACTTGAACTCTGTGTCTTAGTTTTCTCCTCTCTAAAATGGAAATAATCTTTGTACATACCTTATGGCATCAATATGAGGAATAATACATATGATGCATCTAAAACAATGCCTGCACATAGTAAGCACCATATGTGTTAGAAGATGGGAGAATGGAGAATGTTCTCTGCTGTACTGGAAGTCTCTGAAGGTTTTTGAACAACACAGTGAAAAGATAGGAGATATACCTTGAGAGTATGATCCTGGCAATACTGTACACAACTGATCACCAGAGAGGCACTAGTTAAAAGAGAGATCTTGGGAAGGGAAAATGGCAGCTCGGAGTAGGGCGTTGGCTTTGGGAATGAAAAGGGGAGGGTGGATGCAAGAGACACTGCAGGGTCCCCAGGACATGCACATACTAAACTTTCAAGTGTTTGAACTGAGGGTCTCTGTTTTTGAAACAATCAAAAGTTATTTTGTGCTGAGTACAGTAAACTCATGCCTATAATCCCAGCACTTTGGGAGGCTAAGGTGGGAAGATTGTTTGAGGTCAAGAATTCGAGACCAGCCTGGGCAACACAGCAAGACACCCATTTCTACAAAAAAAATTTTTTTTTTTTAAATTAGCCAGGTGTGGTGGTGGGCGCCTGTAGTCCTAGCTACTCAGGAAGCTGAGGCAGGAGGATCACTTGAGCCCAGGAGTTTGAGGTTACAGTGAGCTATGATTGTGCCACTGCACTCTAGCCTGGGCAACAGAGTGAGACCCCATGTCTTTAAAAAAAATAATAAAAGTATTTGGAAATAAGTCTAGTGACCAAGGTGGGGGATGTTCAATTTTACAAAATAAAAAAAAAGATTTAAAAATTAATAAGACAAATTTTGTTCTATGGCTTTTGAAACTGATACTATAAAGACAATCCAAAAGAAAATCACTAAAAAAATTTAAAATATATAGTACATTTATAAGTGAAAGAGATGTATATTTTCCCCAGGTTATTAATGTAAAGGAAAATACTCACTTCGTTGTATAAATGTTAGTGTACTTGTTTACTCATCAGTAATATTGTATATACTGTCTTTTTAATGAAATAATTTGAAGTTGAAAAATAAATCATTAATTTATTATAATTCCTTGAATACTTGTAGAATGGAGATTTAAAATGTAGTTGAAGATTAAAGGCCAGAATTTGGCCTTTTATTCATTTTACTTACCATTTCCTGCTAATACATATACCTCCTGAATGCCACCAGTTCTTATTAATTGTCTTTGTTACTATTCGTTTTTAAATCCTGTATTTAAAAAGAAAATACAGCTTGTGAAGATAAAGGAAGGAGAGGAGGGGACAGAAACCAAGATTTGTTAACTTTAGATACTACTAAAGCAAGGGAGGGGACTTCTTTTACTTTTGGGTAACCTCAAAGGCTTTGCGTAGCTTTTCAGAGATGCATCCTTGCACTACCATTTTCTATATTCTATTGCAATTTCCTGATACCATTATTGAGTTTATTAAGGTCTCCTTACTATATTGTTTACCCATGTGCAGTTCACTAAGTACTGTCCTATGTGCTAATCTGATCAGCTTTCTCTTATCACCTTGCACCTGCTCTGGCATGGTGATGAAAAGCCAAAAGCCTTTTGTAAAAGAATTTCATATGAATTGAACATTGTATTTTACTTAAAACAACCTTTTTTCAAATGAGCCACATTGCAAGTTTTTAAGGTGAAATTGCTAGAAATGTTTCTAAGATAAACACGCTGTTTATAGACATAAATCTTTTAAATTATCAGTTGATGGATACATAATGGGATATACATTTGCACAATAATAACATCACAAAAAGAGAATGATTAGTAATTTGTAGCTAGTTAGGAAGGACTCTTGTGACTGGAGACTACACCAGGAGTGGGACTGTCTTTACTACCAACAGTAGGTCCAAGGAACTAGACATCTGTTTTCACTTCTTATAGTGAAAGGAGGTTTGAAACAATGTGTAATGTCCTAAAAATAAGACAGGACTGCTTGGTGACTTAACAGAGGATATCTGGGTGGAGATCAGTGAGAACTATAGTCTCTGCCTCTTGATGAAAAGATAAGACTCAGTAGGAATAACCTTCAGTCATCAGTTCAGCGAAAATGTCAGACTCCCATTGGAGATACTGGAAGGACCTCGGATCTCTTCATTAAGTTCAACGTAGGATTTTCTAAATGATATTTGTTACCTGAGCGTCATTCTGTGAATGAAAAGAAACAAAAAATCATTTAGCAGTGGGGATGCCAATGATTCAGTGTTTTAAAAATGTAATTACTTCTCAGCTTAGAGGATAGTTTGCCACCTATATCTTCTACCAATTCCAAATATGTCAATTCTTCCAAGCTTTATAGTGGGAGATGGAGGGGCTAATTATTCAGTATAACAGCATGCCAGTGAAACTGGAAGGGGATAAAATTTATGAAGAATTTATTTTAATTGGATATATCAGCAAAGAAAATGTATAAACATGCAAGAATGTAAGATTGAATTCTCAACCCTGAATGTCATTTTCTCCTTAGATAGATACCCAGAAAATTCCAAACTAAGTTTGTACTTAAACAAAAAAGTTACCTGTTTTGACCAGCTGTTTTTCATTTGTTAACCCTGGTGTTCTCTTGTAGCTGTTTAGACCAGTATAACTTGTACTACTCAGAAAAGAATAAATAAAAATCTGTGTTTACAGGGACATTACTAGCAAATGAAAGCAGGAACTTTATTTGTCTGTTGGAAATGGTAATAAAAACTTCAAAACTCATTGATATAACTTATATTTTGTTGTTCCTCTGCATTCTACTGACAGTCCTTCTTACTAATGCTCTGAAAGGAGTTTAGATAGCAAGTGGGCACACAACTATACCAAGAATTTTAATTTCATGCAAATAAGACTCTTATTAGCAAATAGAAGTGTGGTTTGTATGTGTTTTGATATAACCAGTTGATACACAGATTAGCCACCAGTAGGATGTTGACCATTGAAGTATATGTAAGCACTTTGTAAATTGTGAAGGATTACTAAATGTATCTGTTCTAAGTTTGCCCTATTCCCATAAGCTGGTATGGTGGTCATTCATTCAATAAATATTTAGTAAGTGCTTACTATGTGCCAACTACTCTTTTAAGTCCTGGAAATAGATTAATGAATCAAACTTGGTGTTCATATGAATACAATTTTATACATAAATAAAACAAAAATGTATAAAATAAAACACAAGAAAGGACTTCAGATAGTGGTAAGTACTGTGAAGAAGAAAAAAGCAGAATTTTTAGGTAGGGTGTGAGAAGGGTGTGGGTTGTGGCAGGGAAGAAAGAGAAACTATTACATAACTTGGCTAGGAAAAATCAATCTGAAGAGCTGACATCTGATCTGAGACAACAGAGTTGAGAAGAAGTCAGCCATAAATTCCAGGTGGAGGGAAGAAGCTTGGTATATTCAAGGAATGACAAGAAGACCAGGTCACGAAGTGAGCAAAGCTCATAGGGATTTGTAATTTTATAGCCACGCAATGGCAAGTGAATGAAGGAAGATAAGAAACACTAAGTTTTGTTTATTAATACATTTTTATTTTTCTTTTTGCTTCAGTCCTTTCAAGCTAGAGACAAGATGAACCATTTTAAAGAATAGCATTATCTTGACTGTTGCTGTTTTCTCCTAGTGTCCTAAGAAATCCTTCCTTATAAAAACCGTGCTTCCATCCCTTCTCTTTATTCCAAAAGACCCTCTCCAATTTTTATTTCCTTTCTTCACAAAATTTACCAGGGAAATACAGATTATTTCTTTTATGTCTTTTCATCATAAGCTTTTCAAAGAGAACGAAAATGCTGAAGAAATAGCTAATACGGTAATTATATATTTTGAAGCAAATGCTGCCTTTCTTTTTTGTGATAGATTCAGGTCATTGTGAGCAGATTACTTAACCTCTCTTAAGCCTCAGTTTCCTCTTCTATAATATATGGAGGTGACTACTATTTATCTTGGAGGATTATGTGAGATCGGTAATGTGAAGTGTTTAGCACAGTGCTAACTCATGGAATAGATGTTTATGGAGCACTTGCTGTTAAGTTATCATGAAGATCTTCATGGTTTTCAGTCAACTCCCAGTAAACCTTTTCTGCAAAATTATTTGAGTAGTCCCAATAAACTTTTATGCCGGCTTTCCCCTCAGTTCATGCCACTGATCAAATATCTTTTTCTCCAGTGTCCAGCTCAAAGATACTTTGTATTTATGAGCCCATATTTTGGTAACAAAAATGCCAGGAGTCAGTGGTCTATTAAAAACCTACCATTAACTCAGGTTCCTGTCAAGCTCCTGACAAAGCCTACACATGCGGTGTAGCTACACCAAAGATTTCGTACCATAGATGAAAATGCCTGAGTATATAGCCTTTGATCTCCTGAGCTGCATTTGGTCAATCTCCAGTCATTTCTTTTTTATCTAATTAGTGACATTGCTGGCTCATAGGGTTTGTAGAGCACAGAATGTGTCCACATTCTGCCTGTGAAAACCCACTTTGTTCTCCACCTGCAAAAAGGCAACCTCTGCTTTTCATTTCTTTATTGTGTCATTTTGAATCTAATTGTTCTCCCTACCTCCTTCTCCTATTTTTCTCTCTCTCCCTCCTTTTCTTCTGTCCTTTCTTTCCCTCCCTTCCTCTCTTCCTTCCTAATAAAGGGAAGAAGGATGCATCTTGGAGGTTGGTCTGAGAGAAGGAAACTAACCTCATCACCTGAAGTGAATCTAGAAGTTTTCTTCAAACTCAGGAATGATTTGCTTCAGAAAGCTAACATTACTGTGGTCCTCTGAGAAGACCATGACCGTCTCCACTACTACATTCTAGTTTCTGCTATTTTCCTTGCCTAGAATGCTTTTTCCTCTTCCCTTCTCCTTCCTTTCTTCAAGACTAATCTCAAATCTCACATCTCACCTCTTCCACTAAATCTTACTAACTCAGGACCTGACTGATTCCCTTCTGCTCTCCTGAGTTGTATTCTTTTTGCTATTTAATTCATATTACTGAACGTGGTACATACCTTTGAAGGCTTGTTTCCCCAATTAAAGTTTAAGTTTATTCACAGCAGTGATTGTGTCATATACATTTTTAGTATATGTTTCCATCTCCCCCCACCCCAACCATAATCCTGCTTTTTACACATTTGAACATTCCTTCTTCCTTGGGGACAAGGGCACGTTAGCAAAGTTGTATAACTTTTTGAGCTAAACTAAAGACAACTGAATAGACAACTGTATATTTTGTAACATGGGCTAACACTTAGACAGCTGTTACTGTTAGAAGCCTGTCCGCAATAATAGATTGAGGCTAATTTGAATGCCTTGGTCCATACCCTATTTTGTCCCAAATTTCCAAGTGACTTTAGAATGTCTGAGTCTGAGCATACAAGGCAAATCTGTGGAAGAGTCAAACCAACCCCCAAATAAAATAAAAACCCTTTTTTAAAAATTAGGCTTTTTGTTTATTATATGCATTTGATTCATTTAGCATCTCATTTCTATCACCACCAGAAGACAAAGAATTAATGCTGGTCATTCAGATTTTTGTTTTTTGTTGATATTTTTATCAATTTGGTTACAGAAACAGGGAAGCTCAAGACTAAGGAAATTCAGAGACTGTGATTTCCTTTATCCATTCCTTCACTTCATTAGTTAGTGACAAACCATAAAAACAGATGAATGCATAAAAGAAAGATCACTGTGTATCCTCAGAAGAAAATAATTGGTAAAAAAAATGGGAGTTTTAAAAATAAAAAGTATAATAGCTAGTGAGCTCTGTTATATAAACCAAAGAATATCATTGAAATCCTAAATAAACAGGCTATCCAACAGAGGAAGATATCTGTACTTGGTAACTGCATCCTGCTATGTACAAGTTTAAAAAGAAAGAAGACAGTGCTGAGCGAGGAGCCATGTATACCTGGATGTGCTCTATTAAAAGAGGCGCTTGATTGCTCAGTAATTGCAGAGCTAGGCTCTTGGGGAGGCCTTTGTCATCCCTCCTTGGCTGATACCAGACGATAGTGTGGCTCTGTGATAAGAAACAGAGGACCAGTGTCTCCATGGTAACTAACTGAGCTCTCTATATATTACACCTCATTACAAATGAGGATAGATAGTAAAAAATATATATATATAAACACAGTGAATATATGTGTGTGTGTATATATATCTTGTCTTCTATCTAAAAAGTGAGTAGAATAAAAAAAAATGTGATTACATTGAAAGGATAAGGTGTTGATAGACCTTTTTTCCCTATTGGTGCAAGTAAATATTTCATTTTTCAGTTCCTCTGATGGTTTTGTTCTGAACCCACCCAGCTGTAGCTTGAAAGATTAATGATGGGCAGCAAAAGAACCTGAGAAGAGGCAGTGAGTGAATAGAAACCAGCACCAGAGAAGAAAGAGTACTGCGTGGCCTTTGGGACAAATAAATAAGGATTTACTAACTCCACTAGTTTCATTCCCATAGCAGGAAAACCTGGAACCCATTAGAATGGAAACCTGGAGACTTTTATAACATAATGATTCCTAGAGTTCCAAACTTACACAGACTAGTGACAAGAAAGAAAGAAAGAGAAAAGAAAAATCAACAGTTCCGTTCTAATTTTCGGTTCTGTAGATATTGATTTTACTTTAACACAACTAACTTTACTATGCCTCTCCTCACATAAGACCATTACACCTGTGTGTAGATCTTTATAAGGTTAAACACACTTCCTGAAAACTTAGCCTGCCTGTGTCATACATTTTAAAGAAAAAGAGCAAGTTAAAGAAGTCAACAGTGAATAAACTATTAACACTAGAAATTAAAACTTTGTATTCAAGACACAGAATGCAAATATTTGATCAGAGAACGAAGACCCAGGAGCTTTTTGCAACTGTTGTGTTAACTTCTCTGTGTTACTCTATCATTAGATAAATGACTTTAAGCTCGGAAGTAAGGACCCTTAGTAGCCCAGCAGGGATTTCTATTGATCCTTTAGGTTTGTTCCTTCCCTACTTGTGTTTCTTTCTCAACCACTCTAATTTCTGAACAAGTATTTGGGTCATTGCTAGAAAGGGCATAAATCTATTTTAAAAACAAAAATAGCTATTTCATCTAACCTAATTTTCTTTCTTTTTTTTTCTTACAAATTAAAGGTAGTTTAATTTTTGCATATTGTATGGAAAACAATGGATTACCATGTGAACATTAAGGGAATAGTTTAAAACAAGGATTTACTTTTCAGATTGTTACTGGAAGAACCAGGCACATATGGTGATTTTACCAATCTTGCATTCCAGTGTGACTTGTAAATTTGTTTTCAAAATATTAAGGGGAACAAAAGTTTTTGTTAAATGATATACTCTATAATGCTGAAGTCAGGGCTTTCAGTGTGCCTACTACCATGACAGTGTTCATTGTAGTTAAGTTTTTGTTCCCTCTTCTTAGTTTCTAATATCCTTTATATTATTTTTGTGCCCATGTGCACCCATAGTTTAACTCCCACTTACTTATTAGTGAGAACATGTGGTATTTGTTTATCCATTCCTGAGATACTTCATGGTCTCCAGTTCCATCCAAGTTGCTGTGACTGACATTATTTCACTCCATTCTATGGCTGAGTAGAACTCCATAGCATATATGTACCATATTTTCTTTACCCATGTATTGATGGGCACTTAAGTTGACTCCATATCTTTGCAGTTGTGAATTGTGCTATGATAAACATTCAAGTACAGGTGTAATTTTGATAAAATGATTCTTTTCCTTTGGGTAGATACCCAGTAGTGGTATTGCTGGATCTAATGGTAGGTCTACTTTTAGCTCTTTGAGGAATTCCTACACTATTTTCCATAGAGGTTGTGCTAATTTGCAGTCCCCCAACAGTATATAAGCATACCTTTTTCTTTGTATCCACACCAGTATCTGTTGTTTTTTGACTTGTTAATAATGGCCATTATGATTTTATTTTATTTTCCTGATGACTAGTGATATTAAACATTTTTTCATGTCTCTATTGGCCATTTTTGTGCCTTCTTTTGAAAAAATTCTGTTCATGTCCTCTGTCCACTTTTTCATGGGGTTGTTTGTTTTTTCCTTGCTATTTTGTTTGAGTTCTCTGTAGATTTTGGAAATTAGTCTTTTGTTGGATGTATAGTTTACAAACATTTTCTCCCATTCTATAGGTTGCCTGTTTACTCTGTTAATTATTTTATGTAACATAATTTTCTACCTTTCAGGTCCTTCTTCCTGATTTCTTGCTTCTCCACATGGCTTGTGAATACTTCTTATGAGAGTCTTCCAAGGTAAGTTCATTGCATGGGGGTGAGAAAGAAGGAAGGGAGAGAACATAGCTGTGTATACACAAGAGGAATATGTCCACACAAATGTTCATAGCAGCATTATTCATAATAGCCAAAAAGTGGAAACAACCGAAATGTCTATCAACTGATGAATAGATAAATATAATGGTGGTATATTCTTATGATTGAAAATTATTTGGTAATAAAAAGGAAGTATTAATACATAATACAACATGGATGAACCTTGAAAACGTTGTGTGAATGGAAGAAGCCAGTGATAAAAGACCACTTATTATATAATCCCACTTACAGGCAATTTTAAGAATGGACAAATCCACAGAGTCAGAAAATAACAGTTGTTACCTAGGGTTTGGAGGGGGCATGAGGAGAAAGATGCTAAAGGATTTGGGGTTTCATTTGGAGATGATGAAAATGTTCTAAAATTGATGGTGGTGATGGTTGCAAAACTCTGTGAATATACTAAAAAACATTGAATTGGACATTTTAAATGGATGAATTGCATGGTATGAGAATTTTGAGAATTTTATCTCAAAGTTATAAAAATAAAGGATGTAGGTGGAGAAGAAGATGGTGATCAAAACTGGGATGACCATATGCCCTGATTGCCCATAATTGTTCCAGTTTTTGCCAAGTGGGCTAATTAGTTATTAATAGCCCTGCTGTGACTTCAAAACTGTCCTATTTAGATGATAAACTATGTGGTCACCATATGTATTACCTGAAGTATATGATTTCTGTTATTATCTTAGAGTTACCCAAATTACCAGTTGGGGTTCTTTTGCAGGTAAAAATTCCCATGTCCCTCCCATGGATTCTAATTCAGTAGGTCAGAGGTGGAAACTAGTGTTTAGTATTTTTAACAATTATCCTGGTGATTCTTACAAATATTTGGCATTCATTATTCTACTTGTTTATAAAAGAAAGGGAACAAATTATCTTTGTGGGTACATAGAATTCCAGGGAGGTATGAGAAAGCTTTTGCAAGAAATTTGTTAGGTGTGAAAAGTAGAAACAAATTCTGACTGTGATTGGATCAAGAGAACAATGGGAATAACACAAGCACAGTGACAGTTCTAAGACATATCCTCCTCTCTTCTTTTCCCTCTAAGATCAAATAGATCTAATGTCTGTTATTCAGTAAGAATGAGGAGGACTAACACCAATAATGGTCTACCAGGAAGTTTCTTCTCCAAAGTGGCTAAAAGCACAGTGGCTCACACCTGTAATACCCAAGCCTTACACCCAGGCTTGGACACAAAAAGCAGGATCCTCAAGTGAGGCAGAGCAGTCTCAGAAACAGGAAAATGCAAGAAATTTGTCAATTTCTTTTGGAAGGCCAAGGGGGAAGATCACTTGAGCACAGGAGTTCGAAACCAGCCTGGGCAACATAGCGAGACCCCATCTCTGAAAGGAAAAAAAAAGCCAGGTGTGGTGGTATGTGCCTGTAGTCCCAGCTACTCGGGAGGCTGAGGCAGGAGGATCACTTGAGCCCAGGAGTTGGAGGCTGCAGCGAGCTATGTTCACGCCACTGCACTGCAGCCTGGGTGACAGCAAGACCTTGCCTCTTAATTAATTAATATATACATACATGCAAACAACCAAGTGGCCAAAAGTAGAGACAGGTGGGTTCTGGAGTACCCCTGGCTATTGCCATCTTACCTCAGGATCTGATAGCCACTGCCTTCACTCAGACCCTTCTGGCCAGTTCCTTTCTACAGCCAGACTCAGAATTTTGTTGTTGTGAACCCTTACACCCAGGCTTGGACACAAAAAGCAGGATCCTCAAGTGAGGCAGAGCAGTCTCAGAAACAGGAAAATGCAAGAAATTTGTCAATTTCTTTTAAAAATTATAAGAGGAACAAAGGAAATCAGGTCATAGTTTTCTAACAAATATGAGCGATAGCACAGTTTGAACCAAACTTTGATAAAAAGTAATCTGTCATAATATGCATAATATACATATAATATGCACATAATTAAATATTTGAAATTATTTGTGACTTATCTGAATGCAACTTTAACTTATTTTTAAGGGTTAGTCTTCATTGTTCGTATGAAAGAAGTCTTCACAGTTTCAAAGTTAGAAATGAAAATTGTGCTGAAGAAGCCTACACATTCCCACATGTGTAGAATCATCATAAAATTTCTTGAGGAGGAAAAAGTCATTGCTAACCTGTTCTCTCATTTGGCCAGATTGCTTTAATTCATACTCTTTTTTGCTGCTTTAATCAATCATGAAAAAGCTCTCCTGCAGATTCAGAGCTCAGAAATACACTCCTCCTTTCTCCTGTCCATGCCCAAGCCTCTTGATCTCTGGGGAAAGGTTGACATCTGGGGAGATTTCTTTGTTTCACTTTGTTGCAGCAAACTGTTTGAAATATTCAGGCTTTCTACTGAAACTTGAGTCTTCTTTCTCTCTCTTAGGTACTATCTAAAATTTTTTGATGTATTAAAAAGAATTTCTAATTAGTTGAGGGACCTCCAGGGTGAATATTACTATTATTAAATAACTTAACATAAATTAAACTTCTGTGGTTTTGTAGCTGCTGCCTTTTTTTTTGATACAGGTTCTCACTATGTTGCCCAGACTGGTCTGGAACTCCTGGGTGCAAGGGGTCCTCCCACCTTGACCTCCAAAATGCTAGGATTGCAGGCATGAGCCACCATGCCTGCCCTAAGCGGCTGCTTTTTAATGAAACATCCCATGCTCCAATATAGTATTAGCAAGTAGCAAGACCTATTAACAGATCAATGTGGCAATATTAATTATCACAGGAATATTTAGATGTCCGGGTGTGGTGCTAGTAATGAAAACAGCAGTTTAGCATAGTTCAAAAGACAGAGATTTGGAAATTCTTTAAAAAGATTTGACCACAAAGATTATAAATTTTAATGTAGTGATACAGAGGTACTGGATCCTGGTAAGTAACAGGAATGAACAGATTATTATTATTTTTTTTTAAGGCAGTGTCTTGTTCTTTTGCCTGGGCAGCGGTATCATCATAGTTCACTGCAACCTCAAACTCCTGGACTCAAGCAATCCTCTTGCCTTAGCCTCCAGAGTGTTGGGATTAGAAGTGTGAGCCACCATTCCTGGCCCTGGGCAGCGTTTTTTTTAGAAGGAAAACTTGTGGTGAATGCTAGGTAACCAACTTCAAATATTGGCAAGTTTAATAGAGGCTTTAACATGAGGTTAGGCACAGTTCTAAGATGGTAGACAGATGACATCAGAAACAAAATAATTAGGAAAGACCATGACCTTAAATTGTAGTGATAGTCAGGAAGTGAGAACATTGTGAACACTGAGGATTTCAAGCAAGAGAAACAGTAGTAAGGCAAACTAGTTTAAAAAATTAGTTTTGATAAATATCAGGAAGGATTTTATTGAACCTGAAATCAGAGAAAGACCACTGATAGTTTATTTCATGCTTTTTCTAATTATAATCCAGTATTTCACTTTGAGGTTTCCATTAAGGTTCAGTAAACGTTGACAATGGACCTAGGGCAAGGCTGTGATAAGGTCTTCCATTTTAAACAAATGAAAATAACATTGAACCGGAAAAAGACATAAAGTCCATTCAAGGCACTGGTGTGTTTATAGAAGACTTGGGTTGTATGGGAAGAACAGAGTAGCAGTAAAGAACAAAGGCTTTTACATCAGATAGATATTATTAATATTTCTTCCATTTCCTTTTTATGTGACTTTAGGTGGGCTTATGACTTAATTTATACGGACCTGTGATAGGCCTACAGTTATCTTTAGTAGATATTTCCAGTTTTCTAAGTGGTTTTTCCATTTAACACTCCCATCAACAATTTTTTAGAGTTCCAGTGTCTCCACATCCTCACCAGCATTCTGGTGAGTGTGTGGTGGTTTCTCACGGTGATTTCAGTTTGAATTTATCTGATGACAAATGATATGTAGCACCTTTTATATTCTCACTAGATTCTTAGATATTATATTTTGTGAAGTGCCTGTTCTAATTTCTTTTCTATTTTTTGAAATGAGGTTTTTGAAGGCTGGGCATAGTTGCTCATGCCCTTAATTCCATACTCTGGGAGGCCGAGGTGACACTTGAAGCCAGGAGTTCAAGACCACCTTGGCAACATAGGGAGACCCTGTCGCAAAAAAAAAAAAGGAAAAAAAAAATAGCTGGCCATGGTGGCATGTGCCTATAGTCCCAGCTACTCAGGAGGCAGAGGCAGGAGGAGAGAGCCCAAGAATTCAAAGTTACAGTGAGCTATGATCCAGCCATCACTGCACCTCAGCGTGGGTGACAACAAGATCCTGTCTCTTCAAAAAAAAAAAAAAAGTGAGAGTTTTTTATCTTTCTTATTGATCTGTAGTTTTAAAAGTATATATTTTAGGATATGAATTCTATAATGGATATGTGTATTGCAAATATCTTCCAGTCTGTGGCTTGTTTTAGTCTTAATGGTGTCTCTTGATGAATACAAGTTCTTAATTTTAATGTAGTCAGATTTATCAATTTTTTCCCGTTATGTTTGGCACTGTTATGTCCTATTTAAAACACCTTTGTCTATCCTAAGTTCTTTTCTAATATTTCAATGGCTTTATTTTAAAGTTTAAATCTTTAATCCATTGAGAATTTATTTTAGTAAGCGATATAAAGTAAGGATCCAATTTTATTTTTTTCCAAATGCTCTTTCAGTTGTCCAAAAACATTTCTGAATAATCTTTTAAGTGCAACCTTTAGGAAATTTCTAATCACAACGATCATAAGTTTATGGTATGAAACACTGTAACACTTACAAATGTTCAATAAAATAGTAAAACACCAAATGACACAGGTAGTCTCTGAAATGAATAAATATCTCTGTGAGCCAAATATAGAACAGAAAAGCAAAACAATGAGTGGAGCCGAAGTCAGTGGCATTCTGTGTTGTGGATCTTTTTTTTTTTTTTTTTTTTTTTTTTAAGGGCAGTACTTGCTGGGAGTTGAGCTTCTGTGAGATAAGGGATAAAGGGTTCCATATGAACAAGGGGTGTGAATCCCAATTTCCTTGTGAAACCAGGGGCTGGAGTAAGGAATCTTCTTATGAAAGAAGGCTGGGAGGAAAAAAGTTTCTGGGCACTCCACTGGACTGTGACTTTCATAAAACTTCAGGGTATATTTGAAGGAAGATAACATCCTCATAACCAGAATAGAACTGAGCTGCCTGTGAGCTTCATGACAGTATCAGGGTTATCTCTAATACCAACTTGGGACAGGAATCCTAACATGCCATTATCTGACCTCATTCTGAATTGGAGTATCAGGATTTGGATAAAGGTAAACACAAAATACCTGACCAAGGTCTGGGTTGAATGGAGAGGAAGGAAAAAAAAATCAGGCCCAAATTCTATGCCTATGGATCAGGTATTCCTTAAGTCCCTGGATAGTGGTGCTGGCTGAGGCCCTCAGGGAAAGAAAGGCAAACCTACATCTGGAATAGATACCAATTCCTGTGAGGGAAAAAGAAAAAACAAAACCACTGGCCCTTCCACGATGAAAGGAGCTCAGTGTAACCAACTTTCCATCTAATGGCTGGCTGTCACATTGGTAATTCAGCACTGGCTTCTTTTGATGGCCAGTTTGCACATTCAGAGACAACAGTAGCTAGATCAGCCTTGGTGAGTGACAGTCCATACTGCTGAGCTCATGTATGGCCTCCATCTCTGCCTCCGTGGTCACTTCATTCATGGGCCATCATGCTATGGTGGCCAGTGACAAAAACTGGCTAGTGTTACCTCACCAGATCATTTGTTTACTTGATTGTTTAATGCTCTTTCCATGATAGATGCTTCCTGGTGAGCATTAATGTGTGATACAAAGATCTTCACACTTCATGCCTGTTCTCATATGCATATCCATATGCCTCTACCCCAGAATTCCTTGTCTCTGTATCTTTGAATCTTCCAGGATGTGACCAGTAGGCCAGGCCATGTGTCCATGTATATTCTTATTACAAGCCACTTCTCTTTCCACATAAAATGGATGACCATTGCCTAAACCTCTGACCATTGGGAAGATTTTTCCTCTGTCCTTTACTCCTTTTTGAATTGGATGTTTGTTTTTTATGTGTTGACTCTTAGAAATTCTCTTTGTATTCTGGATATTAATCCCTGATATTACGTGTATTTTGCAAGTATTGTCTCCCGTTTTTGTTCTGTTAATAGTGTCCTTTGATGCACAAATGTTTTTAATGTTCATGATGCCCAGTTTGTCTATTTCTTTTGTGGCCTGTGCCGTTAGTGTCATATCTAAGAAATCATTACTAAATCCAATGCCATGACACTTCTGTTCTGTATTTTCTTCTAATAGTGTTATAATTTAGCTCGTACATTTAGGTCTTTGATCCATTTTGAGTTAATTTTTGTGCATGGTGTTAGACAATGGTCCAACTTTATTCGTTTGAATGTGCGTATCCAGTTTTTCCAGCGCCATTTGTTGAAAAGACTCTCCTTTCCCCATTGTAATGATCTTGACACCCTTGTGGAAAGTTGTTTGACCATTATATTAGTCAGTGTGGGATGCTACAACAAAATATCATGCCATAACAAAATGCCTGGGTGACTAAAACAACAGAAATTTATTTTTGGAAGTCTGAGTTCAGGGTACCAGCACAGCTAGGTTCTGGTGAGGGTTCTCTTCCTGGATCCTGCTGTTGTCTTGCTGAGTCCTCACATGGCAGAGAAAGAACTCTGTTATCTCTCTTTTTTTTATAAGGGCACCAGTTTTGTTGGTTGGGGCTCCAGCCTATGACCTCATTTAACCTTAATCACCTCCTTAAAGCTCCTATCTTCAATACAGTCACATGAGGGGCTAGGGCTTCAACATAGGAATTTTGTGGGGTATATAATTCCGTTCTTAGCAATCATATGCAAGGGTTTATTTTTGTGTTCTCTATTCCATTTGGCCTGTATATCTGTCTTTATGCCTGTACCACACTGTTTTAATTATTGTAGCTTTATAGTAAGTTTTGAAATCAGGAGTATGAGTCTTCTAATTTTGTTCTGCTTTTTCAAGGCATTTTTGGCTACTTGGGGGTCCCTTAAGATTCCATATGAATTTGAGGATGTATTTTTCTATTTCTACAGAAAAGGTCACTAGGATTTAATAGGGGTTGCATCAAATCTACCTATCGCTTTGCATAATATTGACATTTTTAACAGTATTAAGTCCTTCAAACCATGAACATGGAGTCTGTTTCCATTTATTTATGTGTGGGTATTCCTATGTTGCCCAGGCTGGACTCAAACTCCTGTGCTCAAACAATCCTCCTGCCTCAGCTTCCCAAGTAGCTGGGACTATGGGCACATGCCACTGTACTCAGCTCTTATTAACATAATCGTTTTTATTGGTATTAAGACCCCACTTTTGTTTCTAATTTTAGTAATTTGAATCTTTTGTTTTTCTTAGTCTATCCAGCTAAAGGTTTGTTGATTTGTTAATGTTTTTGCAATTTGTGTTTCCTATATTTTGATAGTCTGTTATTATATGTGTAAACATTTATATCTTCTTGCTGCATTTAACCTTTTATTAATAATGTCCTTCTTTGTCTTCTGTAACCTTTTATAATTTAAAATCTGTTCTGTCTGATATTGTTATAGCTCCCCTGCTCTCTTTTCGTTTCTGAATACGTAGAATATCTTTTTCCATCCTTTATTTTTAACCTATTTGCATCTTTGGATCTAAAGTGAATCTCTTGTAGACAGTCTATAGTTGGATCATTTTTCAAAAAATCCATTGTGGCAGTCCCTGTCTTGTGTTTGGAGAGTTTGGTCCATTTATATTTAAATTAATTATCTATACAGAGGAACTCACGTCTGTCATTTTGCTATTTGTTTTCTGTATGCCTTATAGCTATTTTGTCTCTCATTTCCTGCATTACTGTCTTCTTTTGTGCTTAGTTGGTTTTTTGTAGTGAAATGTTTTACTTCCCTTTTCATTTCCTTTCATTTATATTCTGTAACCCTTTTCTTTGTGCTCACCATGGGTATACATTTAACATCCTAAAGTTATTACACTCTGATTTAAATTTATATCACCTAAACTTTAATAACTTACAAGAACTCTGCTCTTTTACAGCTTTGTCTCCACTCACCTTCAATTATTGATGTCACAGCATTACATCTTTATAGATAGTATGTCCCAAAACTATGAATAATTAGATTTTTTGCGTTAGTCTCTTAAATCATGTGGAAAACAAAAAGTGGATTTACAGACCAAATTTCAATAGCTTTTAGACTAATAACTTTTAAAAAATTACTTGTCTTATATATCATGTAGAAAACAAAAAGTGGAGTTTCAAATCAAAGTTACAATAACAGTGGTTTTTATAGTTGCCCATATTTGCCTTAATTGAGATCTTTATTTCTTTATATGGCTTTATGTTACCCTCTAGTGTCCTTTCATTTCAGCCTGAAGGGATTCCCTTTACCATTTCTTAAAGTGTAGGTTTCATGGTAACGAACTTCCTTAGCTTTTGTTTATCTGGGATGTCTTCCTCTACCTCACATTTGAAGGACAGTTTTGCTGGATATAGGATTCCTGTTGATAGTTTTTTCTTTCAGTACTTTGAATGTATCAGCCTACTGCCTTTTGACCTCTAATGTTTCTGATGAGAAATCTGATGATACTTTTATTGAGGAACTCTTATATGTGACAAGTTGCTTCTCTCTTGCTTCTTTGAAGATCCTCTTTGTTTTTTTTGTTTTTTTTTTTGTTTGTTTGTTTTTGAGACAGAGTCTCACTCTGTTGCCTGGGCTAGAGTGCCGTGGCGTCAGCCTAGCTCACAGCAACCTCAAACTCCTGGGCTCAAGCGATCCTCCTGCCTCAGCCTCGCAAGTAGCTGGGACTACAGGCATGTGCCACCATGCCCGGCTAATTTTTTCTATATATTTTTAGTTAGCCAATCAATTTCTTTCTATTTTAGTAGAGACAGGGTCTTCCTCTTGCTCAGGCTGGTTTCGAACTCCTGACCTCAAGTGATCATCCCGCCCCAGCCTCCCAGAGTGCTAGGATTACAGGCGTGAGCCACCACGCCCAGCCTTGTCTTTGGTTTTTGACAGTTTGATTCTAGTGTGTCTTGGTGTGGGTCTCTTTAATTTCATACTATTAGAATTAGTTGAGCTTCTTGGATGTCTCTATTCATGCCTTTCATCAGATTTCAAAAGTTTTCAGTTTTTTAAAATCATCTCTTCCCCTTTCTGCTTTTCCTTCTGGGATTTCCGTAATGCATATGTTGGTCTGCTTAGTGGTGTCCTGTAGGTCCCTTAGGCTGTGTTCACTTTTCTTCTATCTTTTCTTTCTGTTTCTCAGACTCATTAATTTCAATTGCCCTGTCTTCAAGTTTGCCGTTTCTTTCTCTTACCATCTCAAATCAGCTTTTTAATGCCCATAGTGAATTTTTCATTTCAGTTATTGTACTTTTTAGCACAGAATTTCTCTTTGGTTTTTTAAAAAACATTTTATATCGCTTTATTGATATTTCCACTTGGTTCATACATATTTAGAAAAAATTTCTCTGTATTTTCCTTTAGTTTTATGAGAATTTTTAAGATAGTTGTTTTAAAATCTTTGGTAAGTCCATCATCTAGTCTTTATCAGAGATAATATCTGTTGCTTTATTCCTTTCCTTTGAATGGGCCATAGTTTTCTGTTTCTTTTTATGCCTTTGGGGTTGGGTTTTTTTTGTTGTTGAAAACTGGAGATTAGAATCTTATAATGTGGCAAGTCTAGAAATCAGAGTTTCCCTTTCTCGGGGTTTGCTCCTCTTCTCCTCTCCTCTCCCCTTCCCTCCCCTCACCTCACCTCCTGTCCCCTCTTTTTTCTTTCATATAGTATATCTCTACTTGAGATCAGCCTGAGGTTTAAATGTAAGGTCTTCTCTGGTCTTTACTGAGCCTGTGCCTTTCTCTAAATATGTGTGTTTACTTTCTAAATTATCTTCTGTATGGTTTTGCTCTGGAATGTCTTAGATGCTTGGCTCCCAAAAGGGAGAACAGAAAAAAATAAAGAGGGACAATGGTGTTGGCCTTCCAAATCTCCTAGAAATTGCATCAGCTCCAGAGGGACATGCAGCAGTGGTAGTGAGGTGGTGAGGGTTCCAACAGTGGCTTCTCGCCCTGTGTCTACACCTCTGCACTTTGAAGGTCAGGGTCCTTATTGTCCACCCTGGCTCTGCGTGTTAGGTGTAAGCTGCTGCTGGAACACATGTGGGACTTCCTTCCATGGTGCTAAAGGATGAGTAAGCTAGCAGTTCAAGAGCTGAAATTGACCTAAATTAATTAACTGTCCAAGTCTTTCCCTGGAAGTCACAAGCCTTTGAATAGACTCCAGAATTCCAAAATAGTTACATCAGATAGTTTCTGCCAGGACAAATGTCTGGGTAGGGAGACTAATTCCTGATGCTTCCTACTCCACCATCTTCCCAGCATTCTTCAGTCCCAGTTCCTTTTTGTTTAAGTATTCTTCCTATAATTTATCTCTTTGTTCTCACATTTTACTGTAAACAGCAAGAACAAATTAGTAACTTCAACACTTTCAGAATCTCAGCTGGATCATCCAGTTAATTCAATACACATTTGGCTTTCCATGTTACTGAAAGCAATAGTATTGTTAAGCTTTCTACCACTACATAACAAGGATCCCCCTTTTGCCACTTTCTAGTAACATGTTCCTTACTTCCTTTTATGCCCTTATTAGCAGCATCCTCAAAGTCAAAATTTCTACTAATAGGCAATTTAAGCTTTTCTTTAATATGATCCTCAAAATCCTTCCAGCCTCTGCCCATGTCTGGTTCCAAAGCCAAGGCAGCATCCCACTTCCAGGTACCAAAATCTATGTTAGTTATCTATTGATGTGTAACAGATCATCCCAAAGTTTAGTGGCTTCAGAGAAACAACATTGTCTCAGTTTCTGTGGATCAGGGATCAGCTGGGCTTTCAGACTCAGAGTCTCATAAGTCTGTAATCAAAGTGTTGACTGGGGCTGCAGTCACCTTAAGGCTTAAGTGAGGGGAAGGATCCACTTCCAGGCTTACTCACCTGGCTGTTGGCAGGTTCAGATCCTCATTGGCTGTTGACTGGAGACATCAGTGTTTTCCGTGCGAGCCTCTCCACAGAGCACCTCACAGTGGGGCAGTTGGCGTTCCTCAGAGTGAGGGAGGGAGAAAGTGAGAGAGACGGTGAGCAATTCAGAAGCCAGAGTCCTTCTGTAACTTAATCTAGGAACTGATATCTCATCCTTTTTGCTATATTCTTTTAGTTAGAAGAGGGAAGGGATTATATAAGAACGTGAATACCAGGAAGCAGGGATTATTGGGGGCTATTTTACAGGCTGTTTAGCACAGTAGGGTATACTTTTTTAAAAATTATTCCTAAAAAGCACTCTTTATTTTGGAATAATCCTTTTTGCCCTGAGTGCCTGTTTCCCACAACACTCACCAATAAGGCGTATTAGCAGCCTTTGGATGTAATAGATCAAGTGTTTATTATAATTTTTTAAAGTGAGGTTGAGCTTATTTCCTATATTTAAAAGTCATTAGGTTTTTTTTTTTTCTGTGAAGGGTCTGTACGTGTCTTTTGAGTACTATTCTCTTACTAGTGTTTAGTTTTTTTTTATTATATGAGGAAATTATCCCCTTTTCTTATATATATGTGGCTATTTTTCTCATTTTGTCATTCATCTTTTGATTTTGTTGATTTTTGTGCAAGCAGATTTAAGATTTTCATGTAGTCAAATTGATCAGGTATCTCTTTTACAGAGGAATTATACCCTTAAAAAAGAAATCTATTCATGTATTTCCTGCTAATTTATCTTTGGTATTTCACTATTGCCTTTTATAGCAGTGGTCTTCAACCTTTTTGGCACCAGGGACTGTTTTCATGGAAGACAATTTTTCCATGGACCAGGGAGCAGGGATGATTTTGGGATGATTCAAGCGCATTACATTTATTGTGCACTTTATTTCTATTATTACATTGTAATATTTAATGAAATAATTGTACAACTCACCATAGGTCGGGGACCCCTGTTTTACAGGATAAATTTGAATATCCTTATCCTGATATTATCTCATTTCTGCTTAACTCTTTTCCTTTTACTTGCTGTACAAACTCTTCAATAGAGTTCCACTGAAGTATCACCATTCCTCAATATCCATATCTGTGTTCTTTTCTGACTTCTTCACATGCCTGTGTGAAGTGACATAAAGGTAGGGTCTATATTGAAGGAGCTTTTGTAGGCCCAGAGCCTTGTGTAGTACCTGACATGCTTAGTTTTTTGAATGAATAAATGAGTGAGATGATCAGAAACAGTAGTTCAAAACAAAAAGAATACATGACCGTCACATTGTTACCTGTTCTTCTAATTCTCACCTTTTCCAAGAAGACAACATAACCGTGACAGTTCAGTTTTATAACTGTCTCACAATTTCATATCCGCAATTGTTGTCTGAGACAAAATGCTAAGTGGGTTTCTGTGGCAAGGAAAATCAGCAGCTAAAGAATTTGTGGTCCCAGTCTCCCTGCAGCTAAGTGTGCCCAAGTAATTAGGTTCTGGATAATGGAATATGAGAAGTAAAAAGTACATCTTAACACCTTTGAAATGGAAAGAGCATGTCCTTCCCTGACTTTCCTCCTGACATGGGAATGTGGGCACAGGAGCTGGAGAAGCAGCCCTAGACTATAAAATGGAAGATGTGTGTTGAGAATCAAAAGCAAAAGGCTAGAAGGAATCAGGCTACCTGAAATGATGGCATCACCTATTCAGCTCCGTGCTGCCACTGCTTGTACTGTTACCTGAGACAGAAATCATCTGCTGTCTTGTTTAAGCCATAATTACTTTGGCCTTTGTTACAGAAATCAAATCTGTATCCTAACTTATGTAATGCTCTTAGGTATCACATCTTCCCTCTGATATCCTTCCCTGCTAATCCTTTGTAACAAGTTGGGATCTGGCAGTTAGGGAATTGGAAGCATGGAAGATTTGGATAGGGAAAATTATAACAGTATTATAAAATTGAAGGAGGAAGAGGATAAGGGGGAGAGAATGGGAGATGAATGTCAGCTGAGGTCATCATTGCAAAGCCACTCATAATGAGAACTGAAGCCTACTCCATGACCATGGTGTAGAGTCACTTAGGAACCTTTTCAGGATCTGATAGGGATAGGTGAAAAAATGGACATTTTGGAAGAAGAAAATGGAAGGAGAATAGTATATAGTAATGCCAGGAAACACATACTAAAAGAGCAAGCTAGGTTCTACTTTGCAGCAGTAATGTAATGAGGCTTAAAGCCTGTGATTGCTAAAATAAAACAGTCAAAAAAATACCAATGCAGGGGGGAAAGGGCAAAAGATACAATGCTGGCAAAATGAACTCTGAGCTCCTATTTCAGGCACCTGGTTTCCATTAATCTCTCATCCCAGTAGATTCTTACAGTGCCTCCTGCCTTTCCATAACCTTGTCCTGAGCTGGTATGTAAATTAAACCAGCAGCATTAATCTTTATAACATTATAGCAGAAGGAATGAAGATAGTAAAAGTTGAGGATGGAGCCAGTGTCCATAGGATCCAGATATGTAGTAGTAGAATGCCCCAAATAGATAACAGAGATGAGAGAAGGAACTACCATAAAATCAGATTTTATTTCCTTCTTTGAATCCCTACCTTCCCTTTACCCCTTTCCAAAGTATGCATATACAGGTCATGTTAAGAAAACTCTTTCCAGTTGGCCTTTTTCCAAGACAAGGGTACAGCTGGGCCAAAGGGCCACATGTTGAAGTTATTAATATGCCTGTCCCCTTCTCCCCCACTGAGTTCACTGATCAAAGGCCCTGCCAGAGCAGCAATGGATAGCCTCGCATAATGGGAACTGAAATTCTACTTAAGAAACCAGCTTTGCCAAAACACACTACCTTTTTAAGTGAAACATTCCATGCACATATTAACCTGATTACAGAAAGGAAGGGGGATCTTTTTTCCTTCTGTACCCTGCTAATAATTTTCTGTCAAGTCTGATTTGGCTTTAGCTGCACTGCAAGCTCTTGTGATGTGCCCAGTTCACCAGTAAACTAAAAACAGAAGGTGCTGCATAAACTCTGAGACAGGATACTCCATCCACGAATACAGACCCTGCAGAATTCAGTTCCCTGCCAACAGGGAAGGCCAGTGACTTTTCCAGTCTCTAACAACCAGCAGCCTGCCTCTGATTTACACAGTGAAGGAAACACATGGAGAAAATGGTGGAAATAATTAAGGGCTCTTAGGTTTAGCAGAAGCATTGACTCATTACACGGGGCCCCTGCCTCAAAAGGGGATAAACCATTGTGCTTATTAGGGAAAAGAATGAATGGTAACAAAGCATTTAAAAGTCCCAATCAGTTCCAGGTTGAAGAGCTGGTTAGGTAAGAAAAAAGGGAAATAACCCAGATTCAAAGGAAGCAGTATCATTTTGCTGTGCCTAATAAATAGAAAAAAGTGTTCTGTGGTTTATTTCCCTATATTCCAGGATAACCTGGTTCCTACACAGCTGACAAAATTTTGTCCTCAGGATATCAAAGATCTAGATATTATGCAGTTGCCTAAAGAGAGGGCCAGTCCATGGAGAATCTGAGTAGGATTGTCACTTTTCTTTCAGACACATTTCAGAGGGCAGTCCTTGTTGGAGGATAGTCAGATGTGCCAAAGGGCTTCTTTGGGAACCTCAAGCACAGATTGCAGATTCTTTTTCAAGTTTTACAATCACCCAAATTTAAATCTCCTTTGCTTGCAATTGTATCATGGAGAGACCCCGTCTTCACAGAAAACAATTATGTCTCATAAGGATCTCTTCCACCCCTTCATTCCTCTTGTCTGCATAAACTGTCAGGTGCTAAACAATTGATAAATCCTAGAAAAGTTCCAGAAATGCCCCAAACAAACAAAAGGTAAATATTAAGGGCAGCAACAGTCTATGTTAGTCATTTCCTGTTTGTATTTGGCAATTGTTAAAGTTATTTGTTAATAAAGTTCCAGGAAGATCTTTTTCAGTGATGTCTTGCAAGACTTCAGCAGGTGTCTTATCAAAACACAAAACACAAAATTAAGGAGATTTTTATCTGAAGAAAGGGTGCTATTAGGTAGGGAATAGTTTTAACAAAACCCTCGCATAATTAGATATGATATTTCATTCTTCTTCATATATATGCTGACCTGTTTTTGTTTTTTAAATATTTCCTTCTATTATGAGAGCTATTAGATTAACCCAGAGTAGATGTCCTTGATTTCTCAGACTATGTCTTTCCTGAGTTTGGTTTTCCTATTGACATCGCTTTGGCTGTCTTTCTAGGGCCCTGAAAGACTCATTGCTTTTTGGATTGGAATACCTGATATTAATGTCAGGACTACCATTCTGTTCTTCTTGGGCAATCAGAGGGCCATATTCTAGATTGACACTGTTCATAATTTCACAAAGTTATAGGAGAGAAGACAAAAACAAGGTGGTTACTTAGAAAAATATGGTTGGCCTTTGAATCTTGCTTGTCTCTAAAGGGGGAATGGGCCACTGATGGAATTCACAACCACATCAGCCATGAATCTGCAGTGATTCACTTCTTTGTGGCCTCCAATAAAGCAGAGTAATGCTTTAAAGTGCTGAGTCCAGATCTAAAATCGAATATAGTAGTGTGATTTGATCTTCAGTGCCTACCTTTATAAATTTTAGCTGTACCGGTTATGTTTAGATATCAAAATGTAGGAAATAATTTGTACATTCTTGGTAGGAAATCACAGTTTTTTGTATGTTTATACAGCCAGTCTTTATACCGATGGAACCTTAAATTAAGGGGGGGGGGACCAAAATGACAAATTATTTCCTAAATCATTATTTTAAAAGAAATTTAAGAATTGAGGTTTCAGAAAATATTTCATTTCCATCACTAAATTTCTTTCATTTATCTTTATCACACTATGTTATGGTGTTTTTTACCAAAAGAACATTTCAGCAAGGTTAAAAAAAAAAAAAGGCTTGAGCAGCACGACTACTGTACTTGAGCTTTTTGACTACGAAAATTCATAGAAGAGGGAAAGATATCCTATGGCTCCCTCCGTGTATTGTAAGGTGGGGCATTTATAATCAGTCATTGGAAATGGGATCGCAAACCACACACACACACATATACACACACGAGAGGGAGGAAGGGAGAGAAAGGGAGAAAGAAAGGAAAGCAAGCTGAGGAGTGTCCACATGTAGTCCTCATTCGAAAAAGGATTTGAGACAGCAAGCTGAGGATAAAGCAGGAGAATAGAATAGGATGACCTAGTGTTAGAAACAAAAGCTTTACATAATGGGCCTTTAGGAAAGAAGATTAAGTGAAGTAGTCTCAGCTGAATCAGTTTTAACTGTTACATAGAATTTTCTTTCTTTCATATTCATAGCATTAAAACATTACTAAAATTACTAAAATTTAACTAAATTACTAAACACGTTACTAAGTAGGAGCTTCCTTCTGATTGTCTGTCTTTCCTCCTGTGAGTACTGCCATCTACAAAAGTTTTTGTGTTTAAAAAGCCCATAGTAGTTCATTTACAGTAATCCAAAAAGAATAGAAAATTTTGGGAAAAGTCTTATTACTGTTTAAGCTCTACAAGTGTGCAGTCACCTCATGATTCTGGGCATTTGATTTAGTAGATTCGCTTTGCCATTGTATTTAAGTGGTACAGGTGGGAGTAAATACCCAGGTTTATGGGAGAAAAATGCCTTTATCGCCAATAAATATCAAAATCAAACCCAAAGTAGGTCAGTGACATACTTTTAAGCCTTGTCAAGTCACCTGTTGGGTTCTCTTTTGCCTAGAATCAAAGTAACTTTGCATCCAGGGACATGACCTTGTACAAAATAGCTTAAGGAGGTAAGCTGTGGTGTCAGGAAGTAGCATTTATATTTAAATCTCTTCTTCACTGGAATAAACCTGAGATTAACCAGTTTTCTTGGCTCACTGTAATATTAGGCACATCTGGGATAACATGTAATTCTTATTTTGTTATGTTTTAAATAACATTAAAAACACATTTTATAAAAATAATATGTTTGGTATAAAGTTCAAACAGTAAATAGGGAACACAATGAAAATTAAGTCTCTCTCCCATCCTGAGCCTTTAGCTCCTCAAAAGCAACAACTGTTACTCGTGAATCCATCAGATGCTCAACATATGTCCACTGGTGCATGGGCTCTTTCTCACTCATGTATACATTGTATGTACATGTAAAATAAATATTTATTTCTTTATATAAATGTTAGGATATTATACAACCTGTTATGCATGTTGTCTTTTTAAGAATCCATTTTATTGTAGAAAACACACAAATACAGAAAACAGAACTTAAAACGTGCAGTTTAACTTAATCGCCTAAAGAAAATACTTACCATCACCTAGTTTAAAAAAAAGGACTACAGAACCCCAGAAACTCCTTTCTCTATGTGTCCCTTTCTGATTATTATACTGCCTTACCTTTCTCTCCCTTAGAGTAGAGGTAACCACCATCCTGGTTTTTATGGCAATTGCATTCTTTTTTTTTTTTTTTTAAGTTTTGCATATAAGTATTGATATATAAGTAACATAGTTTCCAATGTGGAGCTTTCACAAAAAGTACTGCTAGGAAGAATGTTTTTATATTGCCTGCGTGCACCTGTTGGTGAGTTTTTCTGGGCTATGCAAATAGAAGTAGAATTGCTGGATCATATGGCATATATAGCTCCATCTTTACTGTATAATACTAAAGGGATGTCTAATTTACACTCCCACCATTAGTTTATGAGCGTGCTTACTGCTTCAAATCTATAGTGACACTTGATGTTGTCAGATTTTTAGCTGATCTGGTGGATGCTAGTAGTGTACCATTGTGCTTTTAATATGTATTTCCTTGATTACTGATGAGATTGAGCATCTTTTCATATGTTAATTGGCCTTTTGAATTTCTTCTTTTGTGAGTTGCCAGTTCAGGTTTTTTGCCCGTTTATCTATTTGTCTGTTGTTTTCTTAACAACTTAGGGGAGTTCTTTGTGTATCCTGAATATCAATGCTTTGCTAGTTACATATGTTGAAAATGTTTTCTCCTACTCTGTGGCTTGCATTTCGTATTTGTTTTAGTGTCTTTTGTTGTGTTGAATAAATTCTTAATATAGTCAAATTGATCAGCATTTCTCATTCTCATAAATGATTTTTAAAAAAAAATTCCCCCCCCACGCCAAGATCATGAAAATGTTCTTCTATATTAATGTCTTCTGAAAACTTTATTATTTTGCTAAAAGTGACTTCAGGTCTATAGTCCACCTAAAATTCATGCTATATAGGGGTCCAACTTTATATTTGTTCACACATGGGTACTTCAGTTTGCCAACACCTTTTATTGAATGGAGCATTATTTTCCCACCGCTCTGAATTGCAACCTTTGTCATAAATGAAGTATCCATGTATGTGTGGATCTAATTTTGGGCTCTCTATTCTGTGTCTTTGTTCTGTTTGTCCATAAATGCACCTATTCACACTATTTTAATTACTGTATTTCTCTACCTAGTCTTAATATCTTGTAGAACAAGATACAGTGTGCCACCTTGTTTCTTCTTCAAGAGTAGTATGGTTCTTCTTAGTCTTTTTGTATGTCTGTATACATTTTAAAATTAGCTTGTTGAGATTTTGATTAATTTGATATTGGATCTTATACATCAAATTACAGGGAATTGACAATTTTGAAAAAGAAGAACAAAGTTAGAAGACTTCTAGTATCTGATCACAGGACTTACTAGAAAGCTACAGTAATCAAGACAATGCGGTATTGGTTTGGGTAGATATAGAGATGATCAATGGTACAGAATAGAGTTCAGAAATAGTACCACATATATAAAGATGTCAAGGTAATTCAGTGGAGGAATTATTATATAATCTTTTCCACAAATAGTGCTAGAACAAAATGGACATCCATATACAAAAAAAAAAAAAAACCCAAACAAACTAAAAAACCCATGCTTTTTACATCATATAAAAAAACAAACAACAACAAAAACCACCTCAAAATGAATCCTAGGCCTAAATATAAAGCCTAAAACTGTAAGATTTCTATGAAAGAAGGAAGGAGAAAATCCTTGTGACCTTAGGTAAGCACAGATTTCTTGGCTAAGTCACAGAACAGATTTCCTGTTTAGCACAGAAAAAAGATTGACAATTCAAACTTAAGATTTAAAGCTTCTCTTCCAAATATGATGTAAATAAGATAAAAAGATAGATGGTAGATAAGCACATGAATAAGTACTCTGTTATTAGTCATAAGGGAAACAAATTAAAATCATAGTCAGATATCAATACAAACCTTTTAGCATTATTATAATTTACAAAAACTGACAATACCAAACTCTAGTGGTACGCAAAGCAACTGGAACTCTCATGCATTGCTAGTGGGAGTGTAAAATGGTATAATCATTTTAGAAAACAGGTAGTGTATATTAGTTATCAGTTGCTGCATAATAAATTACAGATATTTAGCAGCTTAACACACAATTATTATCTCACAATTTCTTTGAGTCAGGAATCATAGAGCTTTACTGGCTGCTCTGCTTCGGGGTCTCTAACAGAGCTGCATTCAAGATGTCATTTACACTAAGACTCAAATGAGGAAGGATCCTTTTTCAAGCTCATAAGATTGTTGGCAGGATTCACTTCCTTGCAACTTTCAGATTGAAAGCCTCAGTTCATTGCTACCTGTTGGTTGCCTTCAGTTTCTTGCCAGTGGACAGTGCCATATGGTAATTTACTTCATCTGAGTCAAGAAGGAAGAGAATAGAGTCTGTTGGCAAGAGAGAAGTTACAAGCTTATGTAATTGTGAAAGTGACATCCCATCATCTTTGCTATATTTTATTGGTTAGAAGCAAGTTACTGGTTCTACCCACACTTAGCGGAAGGTATTACATAGGGCCTAAATACGAGGAGATTGGGATAATTGGGGCTATCTTAGAGAGTCTGTCCACCAGAGGCAGCTCTTTAAAGTTATGTGTTACATTTAACATATGACCCAGCAATCCCATGCCTAGGTATTTATTCAAGAGAAATGAAAACATATGTTCACACAAAGATCTGTACATGAATGTTTATAGCAGCTTTATTAAAAATTGCCCCAAAACTGAAACAATCCATATATCCATCTGGTGAATGGATAGCTAAATCATGGTATAACCCAGGGGTGGGGAACCACATGTGGCGTTCTAGGTCCTTAAGTACAGCCTTTTGACTAAATCCAAATTTTACAGAGCAAATCCTTTTCTTTTTATTAATACATTCTTGTTCATCTTTTATGTTTTTATTTTATTTTTAAAATGAATGTATTTAAAATATCAAATAATAAAGTAAGTTTCAATAAAACAATCCTCCCAGATTGACCGGCACAATTAGAACATTGGTAAGCCATAAGAGCTAAATTGACAGATGCTACACTCATGATTAGTTCTAACTTCCCCCACCTGACTGGCACCACTACCGTACAAGGCTGGTTGGCGAGAGTTAATGGGGTACAGTATGCTAGTCCAGGGGTCCTCAACCTATGGTGAGTTGTATGATTATTTCATTATATATTACAATGTAATAATAATGGAAATAAAGTGCACAATAAATGTAATGTGCTCGAATCATCCCAAAACCATCCCCCCCCAAGTCTGTGGAAAAATTGTCTTCCATGAAAACAGTCCCTGGTGCCAAAAAGGTGGGGACTACTGCTCCTCTGTTAACAGTTTTCGATAATGGTGCTCTGTGTTCTGTTTGAAGTAGAATTTGTGAATAGCTGAAGCAACCTATAAAGTAGCTTATATACTGGGAAAAAAGGGAAGCCATTCAGTGATGTAGAAATTGTGAAAGAATGCATTGTCAAACTTGTAGGATGCTTAGACTCTGATAAGATTTCAAAGTACAAACAACTGCCTCTTTCAAGGAGAACCACAGCTGCCTCTTTCAAGGAGATCAGCACCACGAATTGGCCAGAAATATATCTGGTCTTGCAAACAAAAGTAAACCACAAACCATTCTTCCTCATGACCAAATTAATCACTAGAGGGTGGGCACTGAAATACTGAAATGCAAACTACTGTACTGTACTCCTGTACTGACTCATGAGCAGAAACCTCCAAAAGGATCTCTGCACCCTCTCAGATATGTACAGACAGGAAAGCATCAGAGAGAAATGTATGGCAGAACCTCAGTGGGACTTAATTATACAGCTGCAGTTCCCAAAGCTTCTTTGAATGAAATAAAGCAAGAGTTAAAAAGCCACAATCCCAACAGACCTACAGAAAAAAAAGTGGAGAGTTCATACTGACAATAATAGCAGCAACAGATATTTAGCACTTAGTGTGCACCAGGCAGTATTCTAAGCATTTTACATATACTTACTTAATCTTCACAACAACTCTATGAAGTAGGTACCATTATCCTCATTTTACAGTGGGCATAAGTAACTCAGTGGTGGAGCCAGAATTTGAACTGTATCAGGCTGACTCTGATACAGCCCACACTCAACCACTCTTGTCTACTATCTCAGGAAATAGTGTGCTGGGCAGAGGTACCAGACAGGCTCAACACTGTTGGTGCCTTCTCCCCAACTCATTACCTCACTGTCCTGAACACTGGGATAAATATGTCACCCACTTTGCCTACCTTATAGATCATTTGAGGAAGAAGCAAGATGTAGTTTTACAAGGTGTTTTTACAAGTGTCACGCAAATCTAAGGCATTACAGAGGGGTCAAAAACCAGCATTGGTGCATAAGGGAGCCTCGGGAAGAATAGTGCATTGAGAGTAGGAAGGCAAGGAAGAATGAGTATTAGAAAGCAGCTTGGAGCATCACAAACAGCTAGAAAGTAGCCACTGATGTTTCTCTTGCTCCTTCCTCTTAGCTGCCTCTCAGCACTCATTTCTCAGGCCAAGGGATCTTGTCCCAAGAGGAAGATAGTTCATCAGAGAGTTTTCATTCCCGTGTTAATAAGGGATTTAAAAGTTGAATTAAATACCCTTTTTGTCCATCTGTTCCACAGAGGATAAGAAGTCAAGCAGTCATAAATAAAGGATGCAAACCAAATTTTATTTATAATGCCTGTCATTTAAAAGCTCAAGAAGACAGATTGAGAAATCCAAGCTAACTGGCTAGGACATCTTAGAAACATGCCTCTAGTTTAAAAAAAGAATGAAAGAAAGGAGGAAAGAAGGAAGGAAAGAGAGAAAGAAAATACCCACCTTTATCATGAAGTAAAGAATGGAAAACTACCTCTACTTTAATGGTCCTGAGAGCACTGATTTCTTTGCAAGTTTTGCCAGAACCTTGGCTGGCTCATCCCCAGCAGTAATGTACAGAGGCTGAGCGAGCACGTGTCCTGCTATAATTAAGGCTGCAGAGCAGAGCAGCAGGTGCAAACTTCTCATCCTTCAACTTGACTCTTAAACTGCTTGTGCTCTTATAACTTTAAAGTCTAAACTTGTTAAAAGTGAGATTTGGAAGGTCATTAGTCTGTAACAGGGGCTAGGCACGGCAGACATTTCTTTAAAACAAAATTAGAAACAGCTACCTAATACATATCAGCCATTTTAAGATGTTGCCATTTCATTTTCCAGGGGGAGAAACCATTAGTTTATCCACATGAGCATGATATTGAAGCCAGATTGGAAGGTTTTCTTTTTCCCCTCAAGAAAAAAGGCCTTTTCAGTAACAGAAAGAGCTCCAGGTCTCTTACTCAACCCTCTCTTAGTGTAATTTAGGTGCTCAGAGATTCTGATACAAAGGGCTCACCGTCATGTTTTGTCTTACTTTCTTGTTAAAAATTTATGTGTGGAAAAATCTCGATTGTTGTCATCTTTCTACAAAGAGCTGAAGCAGCAAAACCTCACTGCAAAACTAGTTCCGTTTAAAATGTTTCAATGCAATCCTGCCAGATCTTAAAATAATTATAGCTTAGAAAAGGTGGATGAGGCTGTGGGTCAGAACAATTTTTATCATACTGTATCTTTTCATGGGTTGGGAAGAGAGATCAGCAACATAACTGTGTGCCAAGGAAACATAGATAGAAGCCATCTGCTTCTGCAGGAACACCCAAAAGAAAGGTACAATGCCTGGAGAAAGATCCAGATTTCATTAGGGACAGTGACACTACTTGTTTGGCACAGAGGTTCAAGTGCTGGCCAGGGAACCAGCTTTTCTCTCTGAGCATTAGTAATGCCTATGCCAGTTGTAGACTTCTTTGAAATTTTGAATAAGGGTCACTGCTGATTCTTGAATTCCTGCTGTAGGAACTAAGAAAAAGACTTGTTTGACAATGGCTGTCTGAGCCAGTAGAAAAGGATTTTGTGGGTTAACTCCCAGGGAAGAAAAGATCCCTGTTGACTGAGGGCAGACTTTGCAAGGACATAGCCTGCATTGCTGTCCAAGCCCAACTGCTAGAGTTTAGTAAATTATTTACTAGCTGTGGCTATAAATTAGAGATGAATGGAAGGCTTTTGGGCCTGATCTTGAATGTACTCCTTATTAATGAATTTCAGGTATTTTCTGCTGTAAGAGTTTTTGATGAGAGGACTGCAGTCTCTCATATGCGGAAACTACTATTGCTACTGCTGTTGTACAGACTTTTCCTCCCCCAAATTCTGCTCTAATACAGGTTCAGAAAATTCCATTACTAGGATAGGAAAATGTAGTCAGTCATCTACTTAATTCAACTTACCATTCATATCCTTCTGTCATAAACACTAGATCCAATTCCCACTTCAGAAAAGTTGAACCCCTCTCTCCTGGCCAACAGCAAAACTTCCTGCTTTGTGATTGTGTCAAATGTCCAAAATTTTCATGTAGACATTTGAATTAAAAATCCAGTTGCTATTAAGGTGCTCTGGGGCCAAGTATTCTCCAACATGTCAGGGTAACCCCCTCAGTGAAATTAGCTAGTCAGCATCATGGCCCAAACTGAAGTGTACTTAATAACACCAAAGAGCTTGTGTACATCCTTATGTACCCTGGAATAAGTACTCCCTGAACATGCAACCTCAAGATACTGTTCACATGTATACTTCACCATCCATCAGCCTTTCTTCATGCATGCACATATGCATGTACACAAAATCTCTAACAGAGACAAGAACTTTTGCTCATATTTTTTTTAATGTATCACAATGAGCAGGAAACATACTTGATGAAATATTTTCAAAGGAGTATATTCAATTACCATCTACAATCAACTTAACTATGACAACAAAGTTTTTGTGACAAATTTTTTTTTCAGTTTGAAAGTTCCATGTGGTTCTGTTTGTTAGTCTCCATGTATTTTGGTACAGTTCGAGATCAGCATTGTTACAGTAACAAAAAAGCTAACAAGACTACATTATAGAAAAACACCAAGAACATCATTTTTGGTTTCACTTGCTCTATTTTTTTTTGTTTTTTTTTTGTTTTTTTTGTTTTTTTTTGTTTTTGTACATTGCAAAGGCTGTTCATATACCTCTTCACCTCAGGGTCACGTTCATTTATGCTTTCTTTCCTACCCAAACTTGCCCCCCTCCCCCCTGAAGAAAGTAAACAAACAAAAAAAACTAGTCAAAGCTTTGTTTCACAGTGGGCAGTATCTCAGCGCCAACAACCAACTCAATTTATGCTTCTATTTAAAATGTCTTAATTTATCATTTAAAAAAAATATATGTCCATGAACATCAAGTGCACTGGCTTGGGTCACTGCCTCTCTCTCCTGCAACTTCCTGCCATGCCTGATAACTCAGGTTTAAAACATGCCGTCTGTTTTACTTTATTTTCAATTGTGTAAAACTTTGGCCACATTCATTTCTTTAAATAGCTTTTAATTTAAAAAAAAATTCCTAGATGTATTAAACTTTAACTTGTGTATTTTTTTTTCTTTTTAAATTTCTTGTTGGAAAGATGAAGTAACTCCCATTCTGTGGGTCAGTATGGTGTGGTGACAGACTGGTGTCCAGCACCAACCCACACTACGGAGTATTTGGAGAAACCAAAAAAAAAAAAAAAAAAAAAAAATGAAGTGTCAATGGTGGTGAAGAACTAATTTAAAAAGTGAACTGAGATATATCCTACCCAGCCACCTACTATGCAGCAGACAGGAGTAAATTCCCCGAGTGAGATCAAGCTAAACAGTTGAACATTGTAGTGAATTCATGCTTTGTAAATGGTACTGGTCACAGCCATGGTGGATGTCAGCTCACAAACATCTAACTGGCTCCTGTTTGACCTCTAATTTTCACCATCACTGACTGCTTTGCTACTTCTGGGTTAGTGCTGAGAATTATTTTTTCTCTTTTCAATGAACATATATGTGGGTGGTAGAGTTATAGAGAAAAGCATTAAGTGTGCAACCCACTCCAGGCTGGAACAATCACGTAACCCCTCTGAGGAACACTGGTGGGTGGAAGTGTGCTTCGCTAATCTACCCAGCCACCTTACTGTTGCCAAACACACCCACAGGTCAAGGCATGGCATAACAAAACACTGACAGTCACTCTTCCTCACAGAGGGAGGATGGCATAGTAGCTCAAAAAAAGAAAACCAAAAACCAACAAAACCCCAAAACCTTGCGGGGGGGGGTGGTGGTGGCAAAATTACAAAGAAAAGAACTTAGTTGAGAGGGGAGGGAAAGGGACAGAAATTGCACTATTACCAAGCAATATCATTTTTAAAAACAAAGTTTTCAGAGAAGACCTAGCAGAATTTGACAGGTAAAGCTAGTGTTAAATTGTTAATTGATATCACATAGAGAACCAAAAACAAAAACAATTTTTTTCTATATGATACAGACACAGAGTAACATACAACAGTTAAATGGCAAAAAATATATATATATTTCATAGAGTTACAAACAAGATAAAATAATGGAAAACAAAAAACTGTACAACTTTAAAATTTAAAAATGTTCATCTCAAACACAGGGAGAAATACAAGAATTCTTGTTAAAAGGAAATAGCATGTTAAAACAGTAAATGTTTTGTGTACTTGCTTTTGACACCTTATGCTACAACTGGATACTGGTATGAATAGTTAGATGGTATTCTTTAGTATTTCTACTTAAAAAAACAATTAAAAAAGGAATTTGCACTGTGCATCAGCCTAGTTAGAAATATGTACAACATTTCAGGATCTACTCTTTCATTAAACTAAAAACAAATTCATAAAAATAAAATAGTCCCGGCTAAAAAAGAAAAAAAGAAAAAAAGAAATCCATTTTCAGATCTTGGAATGCTCCAGTCTTTTGCAAAGTCGTTGAGTGGCTTCAGCACTGGGGAAAGAAGCCCGAAAGGTGACCAATGGAACCTGCATTCACAGTCTTCAAAGTTCCCTTTTGAAACATAAGGAAGAAAATGAAGGGGAGAAGGATTTCACACTTTCAGGGCAAGGGGGGATTGTTTCTGTTGATGTTTGGCTATGAAAGTGAAACAGCAAAGCATCTATTTGTCTCCAACATCTATGTTTTAGCAGCACAAAGTTTTCCTTTCGAAGTTCAGACCTTTTTTTCTTTTTTTTAAAAGATGAGAAAGGGTGTGTGTTGCGTTGTGTTGTGTGTTACAGGAATATGAATATTAACATAAACACAAGTGCCTCACATACAGTTTCTTTTTTGCTTTCTGTACATTGCTATCTGCTTCTTTGTTGGCTGCACTCTGGATCACTCGCCGCTCAGACTGCCTAACACAAGGACAAAACTCTGAAGTAAAAAGTGTGTCTTTTGGTATATGGAATTGTCATTAATAGTTGCCTCTCTGCTTGCAGAAGAAGCATATAACAACCTGGGAATCTTTTGTTTTACTCTTTTGTTTAAATCAGAAACAAATTCTCAAGTAACAAGAACCCTTTTCCTTTTTTCTGCATCAGCAGTGAAAGGGTGTGTCTTTGGATTTTATTTAAAGCATGAAATTTCTTTTTCTGAGAGAGGAAAGAAAAAACACAAACACAAACACAAAAACCAAACCCCTAACCAAAAGTGTTTTTCTAAACACTTAGAATTACACAAACCAATTACACAGCCAATTACACAAACTGAAAACCAACGGAAAAGTATAGGAAAAGAATATTTGAAGCATCTACCAAACAAGGAGGAGTACAAGCCAAAAGAAAGAAAGGTAAAAAATAAATGCACAAGGCTAACAGACATAGGTAACTAGAATTATATGCCTTTAAAAAGTTTCAACTCCCCAACCAAAAATAATCTGTGAGGATCCTAATGACCCCTAGAATCCCTTGAAATTCTTTCTTTAGTTTTATAAAATAATTCTGCAGTTACCCTCTAAGAAATGAAGGCAGCTACCTTAAGTGGGAGATTATAGGATGGGAGGTGGGAGGAGGAAAGAGAAAGTGGAGTTAAGGGACAAAGGGGAGAAAAGCTTAGGCGAATCAACGGATTGCAATCTATCTGCTAGGAATGAACAAGACAACATCAAATGAGGAGCTGTCAGCTGGACCATACAAAAAGCTAAATGTACACAAAAGTTTTTTTTTTTCCTTTTAAATCTACCATACCGCTTCAGTTCATTTCCAATGCAACAATCTACTCAACACCAAAAATGGTCATATCTATCATAAATACAGAAAGTCAGTTTTTAAAACTTATTTTTTTTAAGCTACAAGTCCTCAACACTCTTTGTGTGTGTGGGGTTTTTTTTCTGAAAGTGGGAGTGCTTAACTTTTCCCCTTGAAATTGGCTTCAGCAGAAAAGCTATCCTTAAAAATCCCCAGAAAGCTAAAGCAGTTCACATTGTTTTTCTTGAATACTTTCTGCCCGTTTTTAAATTAACAAAACAAAAAAATCTCTTCTGGAACCAAAAAAAAAAAAAAAAAAAAAAACCCAAAAAAACAGCAAAATAATATATATATAAAACAATGATTCTGAAAACAGAACAAAGTGTGAGCGATTGACCTGAGAATAAAAAGACATTACATTTCTTTTTTTCTTTTAGCAAGCCATTGGTATCTGAATGCTAAGATAGCAAGAAATTTAAAACTGTAACAAGGTGGACTGCTTTCCCATACAGTGCATGCCGGGCTCCTCTGTGCTATCAACATGGGGCGTTTATTGAAAAGGGGCAAATATTATACAAGGGGTTTAAGCTCCAAAGACATTAAGGAGGCCCTGCGGACTTCTGTTTCCCAGACCAATAGTACCTTCAAAAGGACACAATATAACAGGGGTAGGGTTTTTTTTTTAATATTAAAAGAAAAAAGAAAAGACAAGAATGTAAAATCACCGGCATAGATAGGTATATGGGAAAACAACCCACGCTTTTTCTTTTTTTTTTTTTTCCTTTTTTTTTTTTTTTTTTTTTTGGTTAGAAGCTTTGGAATTGCAGTTAGTCTATTTTTGAAATTGGTTTGTTATTAATTTTTGTATTTAAATTCATTTGTTTGTATTGTTCATCTTCAAAGCTTACAATCTGAAGGTGTCCGTTCCTACACTGGTCAGACCACTGTCCTTGGGGCAGCTGGGGTCTTTGGGACCCTCCACCGGGCTCGCCGGTCCGTCGGACTTTTGGCTGAGATCCGTGTCAGACTCCTCCGAATAGTCGTCTGTTGGCATCGAGGGCTGAACCCCTGAGGTGCTGCATGAACTTGAGGTAACCGTTGAAGATGAGGAGAGAGGAGGAAAAGAAAGGGGCTTCGAGGCCGAAGCCCGGGAGACCACTTGCGGCCAAGATTTCCTGGAGGCGTGGGGGGAAGCGGAGGAGGAGGAGGAGGACGAGGAGGGGGCGGCGGCCGACGGGGGAGGGGGGCTGTCGTTTGAGTGAGCGGCAGACTGCGAGGTAGATGCGGTGCTAGGATCGGGGAAGCAGGCAGAGTGAGGTAATAAACTAGGGTGCTCTTTGGCGTTTCTTGCTGCTCTCGTGATTGTTCTGTGTTTGTGCAAGGCCGACTCGAGATGTTGACTCAGAGCTTCCTCCCCACAGAGCGCGCTCTCGCACGCCAGGCAGTGGTACGAGCCGCCACCGCCGCCGCCGCTGCCGCCGCCACTGCCGCCGCCGGTGGGGACGTGAAGCACCATCTCTTGCAGGTTCACCACAGACTGGCCGAAGAAGCAGAGGGACTTCAGGTGGCTCCTCGCCGCCTCCTCATCGCCGAAGCCCGCCTGGCACTTGCGGCAGACCAACTTGTACTGCACCTTTGGAACAATGAAGGGGTCGTAGAGGGAGTCCGCACTTTTGCTTTCTGCTTCTGGCTCTTCGGGGGGTTTCGGCAGGAGGGGGGACACCTCATGGGGGGCGTTTTTCTGCTCTTCTGGTTTGGGGGATTCTTTGGCAGGGTCTTTGTCTGGGGAGGCAGCCCCCTGGGGGACTGGGGTTTGGCTTGCTTTGGGCTGCTGCTGCTGCTGTACTTTTTGCTGCTGCTGCTGTTGTAGTTGCCGCTGCTGCTGCTGCTGCTGGATCGCCTCCTGCAGACTCTGCTGGTATTGCTGGTACTGCTGCAGTAGGGAGCCCGGAGACAGCCCCATCAGGGCCTGCGACAGTGCAGGGCTGTAGGGGAACAGGCCTTCCATGCCATACATAGGCTGCAGGTACCCACTCTGCAGGGCGCCAGGGATCTGGGGGGCGTAGTAAGGAGAAAAGCCTGGTACAAAGTAAGGAAGGAACTGGCTAGTGAGCAACGCTGTGGGGTCCGAAGTCAAGGCTGCCTGCAGGGCCTGCAGCTGAGCAGGGTCCACCGCATACTCCATGGCCGGCAGTGGGGCTGAGATCGTGGCTGCAGCCGCTGTGGGGGCCTCTCCTTTCTCCTTCTTGGGGACAGGAAGGGGTTCCCCTTTCCCTTTGTGCGCCTTTTCCTTCTCCTTTACTTTCTCACTGTCTTTGTCCTTGCGTGGCTGCTGCGGCAGGAGCTGTGGCGTGGGTGGCGGCTGGGCTGCTGGCGGCGGGGGAGGCTGCACCTGTGGCTGCTGCTGCTGCTGGGATTGAGGGGGTTGCTGAGGGGCCATCGCCATGGTGGCTTGTGCTGGGGTCGGGGAGCTCAGCGACGCTGAGGACGGTTTATTTGGTAATCCAGATGTGGGGAGGCCAGGGGAAGGAACTGTTGTGCTGGGCAAACCCATCAAGTTCGGCTTAGGAGATGTTAAAGCTGGAAGGAATGGAGATAGAGAAATCACGGGTCAGTTTGGGATGGTGAGGCTGAAGCTGAAGACATTTACCAGTGTCACAGGCTCGAAGTTTGAGATGTCAAGGTTTAAACCAGAAGGATTCTCTCTAAACCAGTGTTTTTAACAGAAGTCTGCCAGGCTCAGGGCTGGATAGCCTTGTATTCTGGTAAGACCCAGTCCTGGGCCAGCTCCCACACTTCCCCTTTCAGGTAAACAACTTCCAACACCTTCCTGCCCAACACGCCACACCCACTAGTTCACATTGGCCAAGCACGTCCAGCTCCCATTCAGTCAACCCAACGCAGTTAGTCTAGAGGCCCCCAACTTAGCTGTTTCCAGCTGGGATCCATCAAAGCTTCACAGAAATAGTACAACCATGACCCTTCCACCCCCAGAAGTTGTCTGGAGGAGAGAGGCAACAGAAAACAATGAAAGAAGAAACCTGTCAAGGCCTCCCTCGTGAATAAACAGGCTCTACACATGTTCCTCTTCTCTGACCTCTGATGCTACAGCTGAATGGATGCTTTAGGAGGGCAGAGAGAGGATGATGAATAGGAAAATATCGAGCAAGTGCCTGGGAAGAAAAAAAACAATCTATTTCTAGAAAATTGCTCCTAGTGCTTTGGCCCAGCTGATCTGCTTGAACGAGTCTGTGAAATAGCATAACCATCTAGGAATAGGTTATATTTCTTCTGGAGAAATGACCACCTTCTCTTCCTGCCCCTATTTGAATGATATAAAGAAAAGCAGTGGGGCTGTAAATACTTGAGAAACCAGCCACAGGGGGAGGAGAAAAGCAGTATCAGAAATGGAACAGCTCGAGGTGCTGTCAATTCCTAAGACACCACAACCTACCCCAAGCACTGCTGCTTATGGGTAGCAAAGGTCTCTGTGTCACCGGGCCCACATGGAGTACAGCCCCACTCTACCTCTCCATGCAAAGCCTTCACCATCAACAGAGCTTGAGATGCTCCTTCACCCACATCTAGCTCCTGGTTTAAGTCTTCTGGGCCAGGGTAATGGAAGAGGGTATTGCTGCTGACGGTACAGTAAGCTTCAGGTGTATTAAGACTAGCAAGGTAGTAGAGAAGGACAGC
This sequence comes from Lepilemur ruficaudatus, assembly GCA_963574885.1. Taxonomy (NCBI): domain Eukaryota; kingdom Metazoa; phylum Chordata; class Mammalia; order Primates; family Lepilemuridae; genus Lepilemur; species Lepilemur ruficaudatus. The sequence goes on from CAUYRT010012756.1 coordinate 54,383, forward strand.
ATGGGCAGTGGGAAGACAGAGTGTTCTGGATGATGAAATGCAGAGAAAAGGCAGTAGTTGGGAAGAACTCACAGGCAACAGCTCTCAGAACACCTCTACATTCACCACATCCAAGAACCGTCACTTGAGAAGACACTAAAATGTAAAATCAAAAAATCTCACAGCCCTTCAATATTTCATTTGGACCACCTGCTTCCCCAAAGCTGGCATAAGGGTTCCATAATATGACACTGTCCTCGTGAGAAAAACACTCTGAAGCCCAACCTGGGTAAAGACTACGTTAATTTCCAGCTACTGTGGTACAGTGCTCACTATCAAAACCCTCATATTTTAGATGAAAAGAACAAGACTACTTCAAGTTGCCAATCCCAGACAATCATCCATTAATGATGAACCAACCACCAAGGAAGAAGCGTCTTTCAGCATCACATCATCCAGTTTCCTCAATGTGTATAAGAAACCAGAGGAGATGACACTGATGCCACTAAGAAAAATTTCGTAAAGCCTTGTTGGTCAAATTGGCACAGGCAAGGCAAAGACACAGTGGATTATGGATTCTAAACTTGGGACATGGCTCTTTCTGTCTGCCACTAGGCAACGAGCCTGCTCTACATTTTAAGTTTGGGGCAAGAAAGAAATGTCTAGCAATTTCTCCATCCCCATGGCTTCAGGCTTTTAAGGGAAAGATTCAGGTCAGAGGCCTTAAAGCTACTTTGTGTATCTACAACTAATGGGGCTACATAAGAGATTCAAATTTTAAGAAACATTTTCTGAACCGCTGCTATTTACCAAGCTCTGCACTAGCCACACTAGATAGAATAACTCAGTACAGTCTTACCACAATAATTCTGTGACCTTAGATTTCTGATTTGTAAGATCAGAATGGAGCCAAGTACTTCATCCTCCTGAGACTTGGTCACACACCTCTGGAGTCAGACTGACCCTGTGTGGATTACGGCCGACACCCATGGGGTATGTTACCTTGAGCCCATTAATCAACCTCTTGGAACCTCAGCTTTCCACAATAGATGGTTGTAAGGATACAATGAAAGACCATATGGAAAGAGCTTAGCATTGGGCCGGACATGTAATTGATGCTTAACAAATACAAGTTCTTTCCCTCCCATTCCAGATCCAGTGCTCTTGAGGGCTGTGATACAGTCAGGTGACGGTAACTGGGCATGTCTGGCTGTCTTGGATAATTAAGAGCATTCCTTTCTATCTCAAGTCCACTCTACGTGGTCAGAACCTGAGTAGCACTAAACATATACCTGTTGACTGACTGGCTCATATTGGGTGCTGTGGAAGAAGCACATAGCACTGGGAGCCCGGAGGCCTGGGCGGGAGCACTGGCTCCTACCCTAGCTTGTTGAATGGTCTTGACCTCTCTGGGCCTCAGTTTTCTCATCTGTAAAACAAGGGGAATAGATCAGACATTCTGATTCTACTTTTTTCACATTATTATGATACGTTGGGCCTTCCCAAGCCCCTCTGCCAAGGTCCTGGGCTTCAAGGATAATTCAGGGCCTGGCCACTTTCCATAGTATGTTTCCTGGCTTATGTCTAACTGGCTTTTGCATCATTTTGTGACATTACTTGTCTACACATATAAGCAACAACTTCTATGTCTTAATGCACTTCTTTTTCTTGTTCTCTTTGAATAAGAAACTGGGACCAGGAATACAGTAGCCTCATGTTCTATAAACCACCACCAAAACTGTACAACATGGAATTAATTCAACTGGAAACAAGGACTGCTCTGGGAAGGAGCACAGCTGCTTCAACTCCTGGGAGCAAGGACACATTTTGAAGGCAAGGAGGCTCTCTGAGGGGCTCTCTACTGGTTAATGCAGGCCTTTGGAGGCACCTGCTGACTAAGCCTCACAGGACCCTGGAGGTTAAGGTCCAATTTGGGAAGGATGGCTGGATCCAGAGAGATGGGTGAGAACGGAGAAGGAGAAATGAGAAAGATACACAGGAAGAATTGCTAAAACTCCCTGTGAAGTGAGAATATGAGTACCAAGTATGTATGATTCTAAATGAGAGGCAGCGAGGAAAGGAAAATGGGCAAGAGGAAATGAAGGGCTGACTGAGAACCCCTAAAATAAGCATTTTTATTTTGCACTAGAGGACTAACAAATACATTGCCTAATACAAGATTCCTGGTCAGTGCCCTCAAGTGGAAAGGCAGCCTTGGTAGAACCCAACAGAGCCACTGCTGTTCTGGCTAGAAGAGAACCCCAGCAGTACAGATCTACCACCTAACCACTTCTTCCATGCCAGGCCTGGAAGTTCTTCCCTACAGTACTACAGTACACACCTGGGCTGTGCATCTCAACAGAGGGCAGAAGAATGGCTTCAGAAGAAACCGTTCCAACCAGGAGGTCCCATCCCTGAACTAGGAAGGCAAAGAACCGCGTACACGCCAGCACTAAGGAGACTCAACCAAAGGGGAACTTCCTATATGCCCAGCACTCCGAGGGTGTGGATGGTAGCCACATAACAAAATACTAGCTAGGCAGCTATTTTACCCTGGAAAGAATCACCTAGAGCAGAACCCACCTGTGTTGGATGGAGTAAAGCCTGGCAAAGAGGGGCTGTTGAGGCCAGGGAGCAACACGGGAGGAATACCCTGGAGCGCTGGATAGGCTGTAGGAAGGTTAAGGGCCTGAAGAGGGGTGTTGTCAAACATCCCTTGCTGCTGAGCTGCCAGTCCAAGGACCTCATTGGCCTTTTTAATCCGGTCCAGCTCTTGTTGAGCCATCAACTGACGTACAGTGGCTGGGTCAAAGTATTCTTTCTCCTTGTCCAACTGGCTTCCAATGGTATCTTTAACTTTGGAGATATGCTGTTGGGAAAAGATATGGTCACGTACAGACAATCGAGCGCTGTACTTGATGCCACACAAAGTGCACTCTGTTTTGGGTCCCTCATAACTCGTTTGGTTTATACCAAAATGCTTGGCCATGCTTAACTTGGACTTCTTTTCTTTTGCTCTGGCGTTCTGGAACCAGACCTGAACAACTCTCTTTGGCAGTCCAATGTCATTGCCCAGGACCTCACACTCTAGCATAGTGGGTGTCCTGTAGTCATTAAAGCATGACTTGAGGACCTTCAGCTGTAGATTGGTCATCTGAGTGCGAAAACGTTTCTGCCCAGGCCGATCCCCGCTGTCACCAGATTTGCCTGCAGATCCACTTGCACCAGGACTTGGGGAGCAGGGGTCTGCAAGGCTTGAGGTTTCACTGTAGTCCACTGTACCTTCATTGTCATATTCCTTGCTATAAAAGCTTGGGGCCGGGCTGACCAGACCAGATGACAACCGATCTTCATACTCAGACATCGCCATCATGGCCGCTTTGGTCAACCCTTCGCTGGGTGCAGAAGAAGATTTGGTTTCAGTTGCTATTCCTGTCGCACTGTCGTTGTCTGCATTGCCCTCATCTCCAGTTGTGGTGTCTGTGATGGCCGTGTTGACGGAGGAACAGTCGTCGTTGTCCAGCTTCGTTTGGTCAAAGTTTAGATTAACTGAGGACATGGAGGGGCTTTCAAAGTCTTCAATCCCTTCCACCTTGATGGAGGAAGGGCTTAGAAGAGTTCTGGGAGACAACTCCATGGTTTTACTCACAGGTGAAAGGGGGACACCCTGACCATCACTACCGCTCGGGGGTAGGTGGGAAAAGCTAGTTCCATCAAAAATATCTCCTTTCATCTGGAGTCCCCCATCGCAGTCTAACAGCATCGCAGACAGAGTTAGGTTGTAGCCAGCTCTCTTGGCTTCGTGCCAGTGACGGGACCGGATGTGAGCCTCAAGGGCAGTCTTAGCTTTGAAGAGTGCTCTGCAAAAAGGGCATCTTCTGTGGGCCTGTGCCGGGCCCACAGCCCGGAACTGTCCTTTCCTTTCCCGAGCTCGGGTGTTCTGAAACCAGACTTGCACCACACGTTTCTTCAAGCCCACCTCGTGCGCGATATGATCCAACATCTTTCGAGTTGGATTAGAGTCCAGTAGATACTTTTGGTAGAGAATTTCAAGTTGTTCCGGAGTAATAGTTGTCCTCAAGCGCTTGTCCCTCTGAGGCTCTTCTCCTCCCGTCCCGCTGTCATTTTCACCAGGGCTCGCGCTGGCCTTTTCCTCCAGCTTCCTCTTCAGGGTGTTCATCGTGGAGGTTGGAGTCGAAGGAGAAGTGGCTGAGTTGGCTGGAATCTGAGGGATGGCCCCAGAAAGCAGCTGGCTGGCCAGGAGTGGGTTACTGGGATCAAACAGCATGAAAGGCATATCCAGTGACCTGTCCAGAAACTGGGGGTGGATGAACTGGTTCTGCGCGCTCAGGAAGTGGAGCTGCTGATGCTCCTGCCAGTGTTCAAACGATGGAAACGCCAACTTACACTGGTCACACTGGTAGGGGATTAGCTGAGGAGGTAGGTTTGCCAACTGCTGAGGAGTGGATGTGTGGAGGGGCTTGAGGGGGAGGTGGGAGAGCTGCGAAGGGCTGGGGCTCGACTGGGGTAAGGGGCATTGAGGCGGGGCTTGTGGAGGAGGCTGTGGCAAGGAAGGCGGGGAAGCCAGCTGTGGGAGTTTCTGCTGGGGTGCGCTGGTCTTCTGCTCGGGCTGGTCTTGCTGCTGCAGCTCTGGCTTTGGTTGTCCTTGCTTTTCTTGGGTTTGGTTTGGCTGTGGATTGGGAGGGTCAGCCAGCTTTGGTTTCTCATCACTCGCCTCCGTTTTTGAATTGAAGGTGGCCAGTTCGTCAGCCTCCGCCGTGAGCTGCAAGAAAGCGGAGGAAGCTGTATTATTGGCTGGTGGTGCTGGGGCGCTGTAAGCCTGTGAGGGCATCGGGGTGCTGCAGGAGGAGCTGGTGGGCGTCAGGATTTCCATAGCATCCATGGAATCCTCATTTTGGCTGTCATCCTGCCCCTCCTCATCCTCATCCTTGTAACACAGCTTCTTCTGGTGCTTGATAAGATCAAAGATGCGCTGAAAGACCAGGCTGCATTTTTTGCACTGGTAGTTCAAGTTGCTCGTTCGAATATATCTATCGTTTGTAAGCTCACGCCGCTCTCCATCTTTGCCCTCGCCCTGATTCTCGTAATTTTTCCTGGCCTTCTGTCGGGCATTCTGAAACCACACCACTATGACTCGGGTTGGAAGGTTCAGTAAATTAGAGAGTTGCTCAAATTCATCATCCTTTGGGTAAGCATTGGCATCAAAGAAGTCCTGCAAGACCCTCAGCTGGTAGTCAGTAAACCTCGTTCTTGAAGACCTCTTGCTTCCCCAGTACTCCTGCTTCTGAGGTTCCGGCGAAGGGGGCCGGGAGTCGATCTTGAGCTCCTCCAGGCTGGTGATGGGAGGATTACTGAAGTTGTAAGGGGAGTCCTTGTTACGCTGCCGCTCTTTGAAGAGTGTGTTCCTGAACCAGTGCTTGATCACTTTCTGGGGCAACCCGGACTTGTCTGCCATCTCTTTGATTTGCTCTTCACTGGGGGAGTTGTTAATGTCAAAATACTGCCGCAGGACTCGCAGCTGGTCATCTGTGATCCTGGTGCGAGGCCTCTTGTTCTGCTGCTGGAGCAGGGTCGGATTGAGCTGATGCTGGTACAACTGGGCCAGGTCCGCAGGCAGAGGCTCCACAGGTCCAAGCTGAGGCGGTAGCTGAGCTGGCAAGGTCTGCAGCGGCATGGTCTGCATCATCAGTGGTGAGAAGATGGGCAGCTCCATGGGCATGGAGAGCTGGGTGAGCGGCACAGATGGCTGGGCCGGTGCAATTGTAGGAGAGGTGATGGGTGGGGCTGAGGCAGGAATGGCTGGTGTGGACACTGGCTGAGGTGGGGCTGCAGGGAGGGCGGGAGGTGGGGGTGGAGGTGGAGGGGGCGGTGGCTCTGGGGTCTGGGGCCTCAGTGGGTACAGTTTATCATAGTGCTCTCTGTACTGTTTGGCGAACCTCTCGAGCTGTTTAAAGGGAAAGTAATTCTGATGAACGTGCTCTTGATGACTCTTTAAAATCAAGATGTTGGAAAACAGCTTGCCACAGGAGTCACACTCCAGCTTTTCCAGGTTCTCTCCCTGCTCAGTCTTCCCACTCTTTTTCTGCACCTTCTGCTTGTTCTCATTATACTGAATGACCAGCTCAAAGCCGAAGTTCTCCAGCAAGGCCTTGGTGGCGTTCCCTCTGGCATCCGAGGCGATGCGTGGAGGAAGCATGGAAGGCTCAGAACTACCCCCTGGTGCCAACTCTTTCTTCTCTTTGGCCTTCAAGGCATCTGGCAGCAATTCCTTTGGTCCTAGGTTGCCCTCTCCCACCTCAGCACCATCTCTCTCTCTCTGGTTTTCTTTTTCCTTTTCTTTGATGACCGATTTGTTTTTCTTTTCAGGGTGCTGGCTTGGCTGAAGCAGGGCAGAGTGACTCTGGGATAGAGAGAGCTGGCTTTGCTGCTGCTGCTGTTGTTGCAGGATCTGTTGGTGGCTCTGCTGTGGGATCTGAACCTGAGCCTTCAGATCTTCCAGCAGGCCAGGGCCCGTCCCAGTCAGCGTCAGTGCCCCACTCGTCACGGGCAAGCTCACCTCAGGGTTGAGCTGGAACTCAGCACTGGGGATGTAGAAAGGGAAGAGGAGATGCTGCTGCTGCTGCAGCTGCAGCAGGGTCTCGGTGGTCATGGGGAAGTGAGGAAGGAGAGTGGGGTTAAAGAGCTGAGACTGGATCAGTGCAGCCTGCTGCTGTAGCTCCTGCTGCAAGTGAGCTTGAACTTGAGCCTGCGCTTGGGCCAAAGTCTGTGCTTGCTGCTGCTGCTGCTGCTGTTGCTGCTGCTGTTGCCTAGAGGCAATCATATCTGCCAGTTTCTTCCGATTGGCCTCCTTGGGCTCTGAAGGAGAAGCAATGGTGGCACTGATGGGATTCCCCAGGGGTGGCATCCCCACACTTTCAGTGGGCACTTGGCTCAGTAAGCTGGAGCTTGGAGCGATGCCAGCACTGCTTGGATTGGTGGTGGTGAAGGTGTTACTGCCACTGGTGCTCACAGGACTTGGTGTGGAGGAGCTCAGGGAGATACTGCTGCTGTTCCCAGTCCCATTGCTACTGCCACTTGCAGCCTCCAGCTTGGCTGCTCGGGCCTTGGTTTGATGCAACACAGACCTCATATGGATCTCCAGAGTGGAACTCTGGCTATAGGCCACGTTACAAGTGTTACACTTAAAAGGTTTGTTGTCTGGGCTGCTGGTGGGTTCTGGCTGACCAGTTGCTGATTCTTGAAGGGCTCTCTTTAACTTATGCAGGTGGGAGACAGAATTATAGTGCACTAGCAGGATATTCTTTTGAGTGAAAGATTCCTTGCAGACGGTACACTTGTAAGGGCGAGAAGGGTCTAGAAATTTTTCCATGGTGAAATTGGGGCCTTTTCTGAAAGGTAGTGCTCTCTTTGGCTCTGAGCCCGAGTCTTCTTGTACTGACCCAGAGTCACTGCCTGTTGGGCTCTGTTTATCTTCCAAGTCACTCTCTTCCTCCTTTTCTTCCTCAACAATTATGGTGTGGTCCTCGGCCAAGGTGGGGTCTCCCATTGCCAGGAGGTCTCCATTGGCCAGAAGGCCACCATAAAGCTGCTGGATGTCAGCCTCACTCAACTCCAGGTGGCTCGTCTCGAGGTGTTTTTTCAGAGCCTGGAAAGTTCGGAAACTGCGCTGACAAAGACAGCACATAGTGGCAGCTCTGATCACGTGGTACTGAGAATGAAGCTGTAGCTTTTCAATGGTCTTGAAGGCCAGGCTGCACTGATTGCAGCGGTACTTGTACACATGGCGATCTGACACAGGCAGCTGAGGCCTCTTGGCATGCACCTCGTTGAAATGTGTCTGAAGGGCGGCAGAAGTTTTGAAAACCTGGTTGCACCCCTTCTTCCAGCAGAGAAAGCCTGAGTCTTCCCTCACAGAGCCAGGATCAGCAGGAGAGGGTTTCAAATCTCCGCTGTGCTCGGTGCTTGCAGATGGCAAGATGTTTTTTCCCAGATCCTCTGAGGTTTCTGTAAAGAAAAAAAAAAAATCAAACCCAAAGATAAAGAAGGCTTTGTTTCAAGGATGGCAACCGAAAGAGTCTACCTAGCTAAGCCTCACAAACACAGAATCTGATGATGAGGGACATGCCCAACCTGAATGACAATCTTTGTAGAGAGCCTCCTGCTTTCTTTTGTTCCCCCAAGAGAGTACATATTATAAACAGGGTGCACATGAACAGAGATGAATAAAAGGAAATACAAAAAGTTTCCATTCATAACAGACCTGTGTCACATCACAGATATCTAACAGTCTTTTAAATAGTATTTAATTGCTTGACTCAGAATCCTCAATTTCTCAAGAACTGGTTTGAAGGTTACTGATCGTAGACTGGATTCCCCTTTAATGTTCATCTTTTATGTAATAAGAATTTCGCACAGTGGATGTGAAGTGTAGAATATGTGAATTAATGCTGCCCTAAATTGTAGGGAATTTATGAGAACTGTCATCTGTTGTTAGAAATGGTAGAATATATATATGTTAAGCATTTAGTTTCTTGTTGTAATATGACTCCTGACTGCCATCTTTATTCAATAAGCAATGAACATTCAAGTAGACAAGTATTAAAATATACTAACAATTGTTTGTCTACAATTGAGATCATCATACCCATAAATACCCTGACCCTTTTTCTGATCATTTGTCCACTGCCTCATATGGAAAAATCACAAGGGAGGCAGCTAGGCAGTAGTGTGGCAGAACTCTTCCCAACTTAAATCTCAGGTGTTTGTAAGAGGTGAAAGATGTAGGACGCCTCCCAGAGGTCCAGTGACCCATCTAGCTAGGAACCACTATGCGGCACCAATAACTGTAGCACACCGGTCTAAAATCACATTCTTTCCAAATGCACCTCTATGCTCCATCATAAGGCAATCTTGGAAGACTCAGAGAAGGAGGCTGTGCAGGAGCAGCTCCCTGAAAGACAACTAATCCAGTGTCCCTAACAATCAACCACATGTTCCCCAAGTCCCTAATGATTAAGTCCTCAGAGATGCAGTGTTTAATGGCTTAGGATGGTGGGTCTATGAGCCTATCACTCCCTAATTGTATACACTGTGCGGACATGTGGGTCCACACTAAAATTCTACTGGCTCTTGTACAGATTTGTTCTCACTTTAGACCATAGGAATAATATACAAATACATGCCAAGAACCAGAGTATAATGCAGCTGATGATAGCACCCCTCATCTCCTGATCAGTTATATTCCGCTCAGGAGTATTGTAAAGAATTCCTGGAACCCCTGCTCTCCAAAAATTTGGGCCCAAGATTTCATCCTGATTCAGTTCCTAGGGGATCTGAACTAATGATACTAACCAGGCTGCTTTCCTGCCTCTTCCAAATGGGAATTCCCATCTCGATCTGGAACAGCTGCTGGGAGGAACATGCTGCTGGGCATCACCATCTCAGGGGTGGTCACCTGAGGAGTGAGAGGCAGGGAAACAAGGAGAGTCAAATGGAGAGGAAAGACACAAAATAGGAAATGTTTAAAAATTATTTAATAAGCAAAATTAGCCTTCACCAGTGTAAAGCTGTAGGTGTCACTTTTCATAGCTCACTGAAGACTCATGTTTATTAGACAAAGCTCATATCAGTCAAAAGTGTTTCTACGGTTACATTCTGGACATAATTAGCAGTGCACACTTGAAGAATAATCTTATTATTAATATTTTTCCTTTATGCAGAATTTTGACTTTGATCACTGACAATGTTTTGTCATGGGCTGTGAAACTTCTTGTGCAACCAATTAGGTAGATAAGTTGAAAGGCCCACCTTAAGCTGCTGAAAACATAATAAGGGCCCTAATTAAATCATACCTAGTAAAGTACACTGTAATCTTGAAGCAGGGAGCATTGTAGTACTGTTTTCAAAATGTATTCAGGCAAGAGGAGGAGGGGAGGAAGAGTGAAGGAAAGGGTAAGACGAAGAGAAGAGAACAAAGGGAAGGCTAAGGGACACACAGTCACATTGGCAGATATTCCAGGAAACATTTTGTAACCCTTTACAAGCTGACATCAAGCACAAACAAGCATTTCTTGTGACTCACTTAAGCCAGGATTTCTTCTGGAGTCTTTGTGTGTGGCATACAACATCAGAGAGCACCTGTGACCAGGGTCCCAGCCCTAGAGGGTGGCCTGCACAGCATTCTGCAACAGGACAGCCCCACCTTGACCACGGCAAATGTTCTTGTATGGCGATTCCAGAATTAGCCTGGATCCAAATAGCTACAATTTTAGGTCAGATCCTTAGACATTTCTCTAGACTTCCCTGCCATATGGCCAGAAGTTTGTCCAAACACGTTATCATTTGCCCTATATTAATGTGATAAGGATGTGTAAGGATAAAAGGTTCTTCATTTAAAAAGAAGCCATATCCCTCTGCCCGCTATGGGATAGGAAGGCTATATGGCAAGGATATCTTCAAATGAATTAGAAATCGTCTCTCATTTGATGACAGCCTGAGAAATGGACTAACCTAGAGGTTACAGAAACAGAAACTGCCATCGCCACCAACTTTTCTACATGGTACCCATCCCCACTTGGAGACATTATCTTCCCATCAATCATGACTTTACTGCAATACTATTCTACTGCAAAGATTGGAACACCTCGATTTCTGTTCAACATTAACTAATACTTTTAATAAATTACTATTTGAAACGATTTTAGGATCCCAGCCTTGCTCAACATAGCTGCTGACATGTCCACTAGAATCAGCAGCAATAGGCCTAGCAACTAGAGGAAACCCAGACAACTGCCCCCAAGTCTGTTTCCTCATTCATGTTTAGGGGTGTTAGAATCATTTCAGCAACTCAGATGCCAATGGCTGTGAAAATTAAGCAACAGGCACTACAGTGAAGGGTTCTGAGAAACGCTGTGTTTACGAAGAGCAGGTGCATGGCAGGTGAACATGTGACACGGCATTCTTGCTCCCACAGACATCTGCACCCTCACACACAGCCCATCGGCAGCTGGTTAAGGCTAGCTGTTGATGAGTCGTTAGGAATGGAGTGCAGATTGCCAAACTCATTCCATCTATTTTCTTTTTAATAGAAAGCATTTCTGACCAGTGTAGCTGGGGAGTCCAGCGGGAATCCAAGAAGTGAAAGGTCACCGATTAATTTATAGTCCTCAGCCGAGGGGGAGCACGAAGTTGGGGGTAAGAGGGGGAGAAAGGGAAAGGAAAAAAGACTCCCCCCCACCTCCTTTCTCCGTTGTAGCTGCAGATCAGTCCTTTCCTGGGATCTTTAGGAATTATGAAAAATGAATCATGAGAAATAAAAAAAAAGCCCTACAGAGTAAAAAAGAATAAAATTATCTAACACCTCAGCTGCACATCATTATAGAAAACTGTGGGCTTTTTATACGCATTACAGTAAGGCAGACATCCCCTCTAACAGACTCAGTACGACGGATCAGTAATTGTTTTCATACACTTTAATTAGAAAAACTCAGATGGCTATGAATAATAATGGAAAAGAGAGACTTTTGCACTTGAAAGGTTGAAGTCAATCAAGTGTGAATGACGGCAAAAAGGAAAAAAAAAAGACACCAATTCATCAGCCCTCTGTTGTCTCGCTGCGACTTTAATCATAATTCCTGATTGGGATTCAGGAAGGCAGTAAGCAGCGGTTCTTTGTCTGCCTTCACCTTCCATCAATTAACTCTCCCCGAAATATAATCATCAACCTCACATGCTCCTCTGCATCTTAATCTAGGCCTCCAAACCTGTAAGTCTTGCCCCATATGTGTTTAAGTAACTACTTTTATCTACCTGTATCTTCTCATCTGTAGTATTCCCAACCTCTCCCTAAGGGGGAAAAATGCTTTGGTATATGAAATTTTAACGGGCAAGAAATCCCCAGGAGGCAAAGAGGAATATCCCTAAAGAGAATCCTAAAGATCTGTAAATTCTGGTGGGGTGTATATGCACATGTCTGAACAGAGGTTAAGGATGGAAGCTGCCTCACTGCACAGCTACTGGAGGGCCCCACATCAGTTCTCAGATGCTAATGTTCCCGGGCTCGTTCCTCCCTGTCCTACCAGCTTCCAAAGCGTTTCACTCAAAGCTTGCATGCTTTATCTTCAAGCGCCATAAACATAATGCTGCCAAGAGAGCTCACTGAGGAGTCTTTCTGCCTACAGGGGAGATGTATTGCACATTTCCTTCAATACTTGCCTTGGCACCCCCTTTATTTTCCCATCCTATCTGACTACCAAACTGCATGGGATTCAGACTGCCTCAGCCACCGTCTCTGATGGACAGTTGAAATGGGCATGTCAGTAACTGCACTGAGCACAGTTCTGTAAAGGCCTTCCCTTTTGCTAGGAGTATCTGCACATAGTAAGGAGAGAACAAAACCTGGTGACAGCATAACCAGGGACATCCCAAGAGGGCCCAAACTTCACAGACCCTCAAATAACTGGTCCCACCACCAACTTCCCTACACAGCCAAAACACATGCTTGCTCTCTCCCTCCTCTTCCTCTTTCTGCCTGCCCTCCTTCCTACTCCCCATCCATACCCCCAGCCATGGACTCAAAATCCAAAGAAAAAAAGTTCTGTTATTTGACCAGCTGACAATACACAATCAGCCCAAACACCCACACTTTCTACATTGAGTGTGCCACCCATGTTGACTGATTCTTCTACTAATCTGTACACTGGTAAACATTTAATATAATTATGTCCCCCACACACCACTCACTAATGGACCTAAGAATTAAAAGCCCACTAAAACAAATTTTTAACAAGTAAAACAAGGTTTTTCTGGTTAAGAAAATTTAATTGATTAGAGCCATTACTTCCTTGACATTTGGGTCTCTCAAGATTGACCTGGGCCATGCAAAGGGCACTTCCATGATGATCTTCTAGATACCACGTTTTCCTTGCACCTTGTTGAGCCAAGTCAACTACTTCCTCCCAGAGTATGCACAGATGATGGAAACACAGGAAGAAACTATCAGCTGAGCTGGGGGAACTGAAAGTTTGGAAAGGAACAATGGCTCTCACATCTTCCTAACAAGTAAACAGGTCTCACATGTAACAAGAGAAATGTGGAATTCTACTGTGATGCTGAAACTCTTCCCATATAAGCAGTTCTCATGTATAACAATGGAAACAGAAGAGTTCCACACTGATACTAAACATTTTGAGGCTTAAGCAATTCCAAAACAACTCAGTTGTTGAGAACGAATGGCCCTGAGTGACCTTTGTTCATCTATTCATCTAACAAACATCGTACAGGGTCCCCATGCTGCATGCCTGTGAAATGCAGAGAGCAAGACAAAGTTCCTGTCCCCAAGAAGCTCTCAATCCAGAATAATTAACCTTTCAGGGGTCATAAATGCCTTCGAAAATCTGAAGAAAGTTGCAGACTCCTAGAAAAATACTTCCGCAGATAGTACACTGCAGATAATTTCGTGAAATCACAGGTTCCCCAGAAGGAAATTCATAGGCTCAAGTGACCTGCCTTGATCTCAGAGAAGTGACACAGGTTCATAAATGCCTAGTTCCAACCTCCTCCTGGCTTAATTATCACTTTGGATTATCATTAATGGCTTTCAATATTCTACAAGGTGATTGGACACTAAAGCCCCAAGGACATACCTTTTATTAGAGCCTAGAGTATGAGATGTGGCACTGGTCCCCACTGTAACATTTGGGAGGGGCTATTTATCCTTTCTTGGTAGAAGCTGGAATTATAAGGAACACTATCCCACCATCCACCCCTGCAGGGCACAGATGTGGAATGGCCAAATGCAACACGCTGTGCAGCCAAGGCTATGCTTTACCAAGTTCGTAAGGGACTGTTCATGCAAATTCACCTCTCAAGGCTACCTTCATACAGGCTGGCCTGGATTAGATCAATGCAACCAACACATTCCATGGGCTGGAAATCAGAGATATTTTCTTGGGAAAAGTGTTGAACCTGTTTCCTCTGAGACTCTTATCCCTACAGTCTTGGCACTGCTCATGTAAGTAGGGCTTCTTTCTAAAAAGCCTGCTTTTCCAAGTTAAAGTGTCAATTTGCCAAGACCTAGACTCCCAAGGAAGCCTGGAATCCTTCACGTTTCAGTGAAAGTCAGTAGAATGAAGAACTTCAGACAGAAAAGGAAAGGAGGTCGCAGGCATAGTCCTCCCTGACATAGACCTAGCTGGGCTCCACATCCTTGTGAATGAGGTACTGGTTCTGACCAAAACATTTAAGCATGAGGTTAAAAGCCAACTGCCTTTAGGGCTGAGCAGTCTACTCCAGTGAGAGTCCATTGCTCACCTCTTCCCCTACACCTAGACAGCCGCTGGGGCCCACTAAGTTTCTGCACGTCTGCAGCCAGCCAAACCAAGGCACTTCTTGGCAGCAGAGCTTGAGAGTTTTGTTTTTCCTTTTTTCCTTTACTGCCTTCTAAATGTGCCAGGCAGAGCATTGAACCATGCATGGGGTCTTAGAAGGCCTAGTTTCTCTCTTTGTCTCGTTTCCTTTCTACAACAGCTTCCATGTGGTGGTTTATTCGATTTTTTAATACATAAAACACAAAAGAAAAAACTGTGGGGCCATATTAACATTTATGTGGGCCAGAAACAAACGTAGCCCAGAACCAGATTTTAAAAACTGAGAATGAGAAAGAAAAAGAAGGTGGGTGAGAGAACAGAAAACACATGAACAGTTATACACACAAGTGCACGCAGAGAGAGAGAAGAGAGCTGAGAAAGAGAATGAATTGGAGAGAAAAGCTTCATTAGACTCAGAGAGGCAAGCAGTGGCAGTATACCAAGGTCACTTCTAATTTAGACCATCTAATTGGCAAACAGGCTCCAAATGGCTATCATCTCACAGGGCTTGGAATTAATGAAGCCCGATTATTTTCATTACCTTCCTCTGAGATGGAGACAAAGTAAGAGAGCTGATACCCAGGTGGGCGCCACAGCCCTGAGGCCAGTGGCCACCTGAGAACCCCAGTGTTGGGGGGGCCAGATGACCAGCCTGTCCCACAGACTCACAGACACATAGGCACACATGCAGTACAGAAGAGTCACAGTCACTGACTGAAAAATCACAGACTACTGCTCCCAAAAGAGAGAGAGAGAACTGCAGGCAGTGCAGGGCCAGGAGCATGGATGGAAAATCTGTGCATGTACAAAACCTACAGAATAATTAGGAACTACCAAAGGGAGAAAAGACAAAGGGCTAGAGAAAGAGGTGTTCCTAGGCTGCTCAGGAGCCAATCCCCATCTCACTTTGAGGTCATATTTTGTTAAGTGATTAAGGAAAAAAGAAAATTTCCCCATATTAGTGCTCCAGGATCCCAGTGGTGTATCCCATCACTTAGAAAGATAGTGATCAATTAGAATAATTTAAGAGTATTGAAATGCATGGTAGGTGGTCTCTCCTATTCTCATGCAGGGGCCAGTAACATGGGCCCCATGCCCTCAACCCTCCTTCCTGGAGAGATTAGGAAAATAAAGCATAGAGCAAGTGCTCCTGCATTCCTTCCACCCATCTGAAATCTCCAGCTTCTCTGTAAATAGGTGAGACATTGGGGGCAGGCCAAGCAACCAGGTATGTGCTGGTTGTGGTGCTGTGGGTGCAGTTTCCATGGGGAGGGCCGGCACCGCAATTATTCCCGGTGGAGAATATTTCTCAAGCCCCTCATCAGTAAAAAGAAGGGGGCCCATGGAAGACATACATATGAGATGCAGAGCATAAGCAAGCAGCTGTTACCATAGCAACAGACATATTAGACACTGCAGGTTCCTGAAAGCTGTCTGATAAGGTATTATTAAATGAAGCCTCCTCAAAATGCTCTCCATTTACAACTGAACAGAAAGACATTGTGTAGAAAGTAATCTATTTCTATTTATCAGGGTGGAATTTACTTTTAGTGGGACTCAAACCAAATTCAAGCTAGATCCTGAGACTTTGGACCCAGACATCAAAACATATATACCAGAATCTACAGCTGTAGATACCCTGGACATACCTCATGTCTGCCAGGAATCATTTATTTGGGTGATTTTGCCAGCTGTTCCTATTCCATAGTGAACGGAAGCTAACTCAGTCAACCCACTGGGCAAGGAAGAAGATTCACTCTTCTTGCTGCCATTCATCCTAGCCACTCAGGGACAAAGCAGACATAACTTTCTCGTCTTGCAGGATGAATGACCGTAGAACTGGCCATTCCTTATTGATACGGTTTTAGAAAATGGAGCTCTGATTTGAGAAGCATTTCTCATCGTGCCGTTTTCAGCTTCCTCCCCTGGCTGGCCATGAACAAACAGATACATCATCAGAAAGCCTAACCAATAATTTCTCAGGGGCCAATTTTCTAACAAAATTACAGTAAAGTACCCTCCAGGGGCATGATTTTAACCACAGGTTCATTACAATCACTTAGTTGTAAAACAATTATAAATTCCATTTTAACACCAAACTTTCAGAAGAAGGACACTGCCATCTGTTTTGGTTCATCTGGGCAGAAACCAAGATCAGTATTCTAGTCCTCAAACAGGATTCTGGGCTCACCCTGTGGTATGGCCATAAGTTCCCTCTAAGCCTGGTTGCTCATCTTTTCTTGCTGAACTAAAGGATTAAGGTAGAAATGCATCATTTGGCTCAATGCAAGCCATCCTCATGATTGGGAAAACCAACTCAATACTGACAGCCATGCCATAACTCCATCTTCCCATGGAAAGAGACAGTACAAAATCATCCTTGCATATATACCTTTAAATAAAGAGTAAACCCTTCCCACAACTCTCAGTCTCACTTCTGAATCCATTAACTGTCTCTTGCTGCTAACAAATCAACTTCCTACACATTTCCCACAATTTGCACACGTCTCAGAAATGTCTAGAAAACGTCGCCATTGTCTGCTGTGGAAAGATGAGGCCCACTGGGGTTTCTATAGAAGGTACCAAGCACAGCTCCTTTAGGGAGAAGCTTCTACATAATTATGTTATCAAGGGTTCTAGAACAGTTATTAACCAATTCCACAGATACAATATTCCTTATGCTCCCTGGCATCATACATACAATTTTGTATTTGCGGAATACTTGGAGAGTCTATGACAGCAGTTATCAAACTTTACTGTGCACAGAATAACCCAGTATGGATGTTGTACAGCTTTCACCAGAATCTCCATAAAGGTTGAGAATCAGTGCTTACAAAGGTGCTGGTTAGTTGGTAACTTCCAAAAAGAATTTAGGGATTGGTACCTCAGTAAACATAGCAGTAACATCTTGCCCTTGAAGACTCTTTGGTAAATGAAGAAGATTCATGATAGCCACCAGAAATGTACTTTACTATTGCTGTTATAAAAATATGACAAACAATGGATATTTGAAATATAATTTACACTCTAGTCCCTAGGGATGTAGAAATGAAATTTCTGTTTTCTAATGTAAAGCAGTCATGCAGATTACCATAGGCCCCCAGTTCCTAGACTAGATTTATATTAAACGGCAAAAATAATCACCTGAACAAAAGAAATATAAGTATTGAAAATGCTTCCCTCCCCACACCTCCCTCTGTTCCTTCAGGCTCCCATAGCTGCAGGCCATCAGCTGGGAAGAAAGATGAGGACCCAGAAAACCCCCTTGTTATCTCCAAGGCTGGTGAGAATGCTGAGGAAACCTGCAACACAGAAACCCACCTTTCCACAGAAGGACGTTTCCACCTACAAAGAATCTTTCCACAGTGTTCACCAGCCTATTTGAAAATACCCATGGATAGTGAATTTGTACTTCAAACATCTCTGAAAGGCAAGTTGTGCTAGGTCACCTTTGAGTTTCCCATTGGCTGCTAAAGTTCTCTTGATGCATCATCAATTATATGTTCCTCATGACTAAACATCACTTACATTATTCATTAATTTTGCATAACCAGATGGAATAGGAAATGCCTAGAGGTGATATGTCTGTGACCTGCACATTATAACATAGAATTTTGAACAGACTACCTCTCTGGGAATCTTCACATGAAAAGGTAATCAAATTAACTTATTACTCCACTGGTAAAATAATGCTAAGTTAGAGGTGAGAAGAATTCTCTTTGGTGGCTTTTCCTCTAGTGATCAGGAAAGGGCTTTCATAGCAGCCCTAGCATAGCTCAAAGTAAGACATTACTACCACCTGTAGTACTTTGAAAAGGTTTCACATTACAATTAGATTTAAATATTTATACTAACCTTTTGGGCCATATTTGTAGTGGCCACTTAGAGTCATGCTTTCAAAACTTGCAGTTGTAGCAACATCATGTTAAAATGCAAAATCCACATTCATGAATCAACATATTATCTCAGACTAACCATTTTCCTCCTTTGAGAATAAAAGTGTCCACTTCAGAAACTCCAACATTACAGGGCTACACGTAGAGTTGGAAAATGTGGATTCAAATCTCAACTCTGCCACTTAAAAATGGCATCAAGTCAGTTAACACTGTTGAGCCTCAGTTTCCTTATCTGTCAAGGGATGATACGGAAAGTTGAGAAACACGCATTTAGCACTTTCATCCATACTCTGAGGCAGGTACAGTAGAACAAAAGTCACAGAACAAGCACGATTTTCTGACATTTCCAACACTACACTGGCTTTCCTGTCCAACGACACAGTATCTTGCCCATGTTACTGTGTCACTTTTGACCTCTGGAAAAAGAAAAACCACAAGGGTCCTAACTGCTGACTGCCTTACCGTCATAATGAGCTTCTCCACGCAGTCAGGTGCCACGCTGTGGAGGTGGGTGAGGTGTAGCTGGAGGTGGATCTTGTTGTTGAGCATGTCCTGGCATAGGGGGCAGCGAAGCATGGGCTGCACCGAGTGCTGTGTCATGGCGTGCACCCGAAGCCGGTTGACGTCAGCGTTGCTGTACTTGCAGTAGGGACACTGGTACATCTGTGGGGAACACACCCACCACTCTGGCTGAGTCTTCAGTTCCTACCAGCAACTGTGTCTGCCCCAAGTCTGCCCACTCAAAAGTTCATTCCCCACCAATGTCTACAACACTCCCCCACCAGCAGAGTCCCTTCCAGTCTCACCTGCTCCGGCTTGATCTCCTCAGATGTTTTTGGTCGCTTTGAAGAGAGGGGAGATTCTGAGCTACTTGGGAAGGAGATGCGTTTGGAGGTTGCAGGAGAATCTGTTAGCTCCTTCTCTGCTTGGCTGGACGAAGCTAGAAGAAAAAGTGGAAGATGCAATACAGAAACCAGACCAGGCCAGCTCCCAGAGGATTTGTGTTGGGTGAAACTCAACATTCATTTATAGCACAGAATTTTCTTAAAACACCAAAATTCAAGAAGGATGAACATCCGGACTGATTTATCAAGCATGTTGGAAAAGAAGCAAGTGTTTCTTTTTCCCCCATGAATTTCTGTCACTACTTTAACAACTGAACATTAGGAAAAGAAGGCAAAGAAATGGAATAAAAGGTTCTGGAGACGGATTAAGCTAAATTCAATCTGTTCTAACTTTTCCCTCAATCTAGAAACAACCTGCTGACTCGTGGGGGGCAGTAGGGCTGAGGGTGGGCGGGAAAGTCTCACCAACTGCTTTGCCAAACTGAGTACCAGACACGCTCTGCTTCACAGATGTAAGAAACTCTGTGCTCCCAACTTTATCATCCCAGCTCTTGGAATCACAACACGGCACATCACAGGCAACACGATAAATGTGATCTGAGAAAGGTTCACATGGATATCTGCATTACCACTATGTGGGGAAAAAAATCAAGTTTGGGTTCAGCAGTTTGCTTTTGGGGAAGAAATAACCGAGTGAAACTACGCAAAGCATGAATCCAAGTTATAATCTAGCCAATGCCTTAGACACAAAAGTTTATTCAGCATGGGTGGTAAGAGGGAAAATTTTCTATCTCCTTGCCCAAACCATGCCTCCACACTCCACTTGCCTGCATCACCAAAAAAACCCAAAACACTAATTAATGAGGAAGCTTGAGTAGCAAACAGTGGGTACAGAAGTACTGGTGGAAGGAGTTCTCTAAAGCAAGGGAAGGGACCTGGAAGATTTTGATAAGAAAACAGCCAGGCTAAGGGTTTAACCAGGATAAGCAGGGCTGCTCTAGGGTAAACACAAATCCCAACCTGGTTGAATTTGTTTATTCCAAAACCTGGTCAGTATCCAAGAGTCGGCTCTTTCACTTGTTTTGGATGTGAGACTCCGTTTTTTGGAATTGTGCTTCAGGCAATTAAAAAAATCATGAAAATGGTAGTAAGAAAATATATACCCACTGTCCTCATCAAAAAATAACGTGACTCAACATTTAGGTTACTGGTTTAGAAAGTCTAATTTTTACTCCTTGATAAAACTGCTTTCCATCTCACCCTGTCTACGTATCTAACATGTATTTGTACTTCGTGCTTGGCTTTGAAATTTGTTCTGACATGGACACCAAGATGCTGTCATTACAGATGTATACTTTAATAAACAATTTTAGGAAATCAATTTTATTCATCAAAATCATAAGGCCACAATATAATTTTGAAAAAAAATTGCCAAATGCAGGAAATATTCCAGGAAGTTGATGCTCTTCCCAGAATGCACATCTTGTGACCTTTAACCCCAGTATCTTGGTAACCTGGTCTACGTAAGTTTGTAGGACATCTATTATTTAAAATGTACAAGGACAAGCATATTACACACAGGCCCCTCCTACTCCCAACACACACATTCATAACAGTACTTTAATCTGTCTCGAATCGACTTCAAACCCATTTTGCTCTTAATGGGAGTTATTCATTTTCACTTGAAAGGTAATACATGATGGCTGGATATTTAATGTGATGGACTGGCTGCCGATTAACTAGGTGCTGTAACATTCTAAACCAGTTCCCCCACGGCCCACTTCCCATCTCCTGGCCCCCTCAGACCTCATTTTACAGAACTGCTTGTTGCAGGTTTCAGACCCTGCAGTGTGATGGGCCGCTGCCTGAACACTCCCACAGTTGGAGTCTATAATTAACGTTTCAGGGACTTAAGCTCCCTCTGCCCCCAGATGGTTCCTTATTCTCCATCATTTTGATTTTTGCCTAGTGGTTATCTTCTATTTATTAACTCTTCAAATGCATTCTAAAGATGGGGTGGATGGAAGCATCAAATAATACTTTAGATGGATAAAGTATTGTCATCACAGCCACCTTTTCACCTTCTTTATTTTCACCCCCAGCTGGTAGGCATGAGGTTTGGCTCAGGGTTTATATTAAGAGTTAGAAAAGAGCTGCTCTCTGCTCTTCCTTCCAGGAGAGGCAAACCAATACACAGATTCTATTCCAAACACCCATCTCCATCTTTCTGTTAGTGTGTTTGATCTAAACAACACCTGCTTTCTTTTTTTTTTTTTTTTGAGACTGAGTCTCACTCTGTTGCCCGGGCTAGAGTGCCATGGCGTCAGTGTAGCTCACAGCAACCTCAAACTCCTGGGCTCAGACGATCCTTCTGCCTCAGCCTCCCGAGTAGCTGGGACTACAGGCATGTGCCAACATGCCCGGCTAATTTTTTCTATATATTTTTAGTTGGCCAATTAATTTCTTT